>CABEEJ010004159.1:4211-42713 GCA_901482245.1 Timema douglasi
GGGGAATTTCCAAAATGATTTTACATTCTACCTCCATGCAAATGTGGGTGCATTTTCTCTCAATTAATCCTTCCTGATCCTTAACCCTTTAGTATAATTAGTACATAGGCGTATAACCTGAACAGATATTAATACGCGATGCCAAAAAAGTAAAATATAAACTGTTTCCGAAGAAAGTTTGTAAACAAGGTTTACGAGTGTGTACAGTAGCCCCATGGCTTCTTTGGTGCTGACGGACAGCTTAAAGCTGACTTCTGACAGTCAACATTTAGGTATAGGCCTATACCTATATTTTGAATGTCAGAAGTGACAGCTGATAAACACATGTTTTTGCGGATAATCTGGTTTGGCGTAGGGATACGTAATTTGGTCTGGTAACTTTTTATAGCTGTCAGTCAGCACCAAAGAAGCCATGGGGCTACTGTACTAGGCTTTAGTTTCTCTCGAAAACTAAAACACATAAGGGTTCAGCCAGACTTACAAACGTGCGTGCGAGCGCGTGATTAGCAGATAGTTCAATAGTTGTTGACGAGGAAGCAAAGGTTCGAATCTTGGCTCAGTGAACTGAGGGTGGTTTTTGACAAGTGATTTATTGCCGTGGTTTTCCCATCCACTATCCATGTTAATGGGGATTCTTAAGTGTTCTAAGCCTATCGATAGTAATAAAAATGTCAAAATGAGAAGTTTTCCTAGCACTTAACGAACCAACATACAATAATATTACCTAGCGCCTGTAAAATAGACTGTACCGGCTCGAGCGCACGCGCTTGAAAAAGAGAATCAGTTCTACCTTTCAAGTGCGAGCGCTCGGTCGCTCGCCCAGTCTGGCCGTACCCTAAGAGAAATAATCAAACATTTGGAAGATCACTCACTATCTTTTTATGTGTGCTTTTCGTCTTACTGCCCACTTGGGATATCCGTACATTTACACTGAAAGTTTAGGCTCGAGGAAGGTAAAATTCCAAGGAAGTGTACCCGGTATTGGCGTGAACGAAGAGTGGGAAACCATTTAAGAAAAATCAGCTCAATACACCCGAAAAAGGCTATAAATAGTTGACTGTTGCTTGCAGATGCACAGATTGCTACGTGCAGCTAGTTGCTGCCATCATTAGTGAGCATTATATTGAGAAAATGGGGTCGAGGAATAATACACTATTTCTTCTGGCCTTGCTTTTAAAAAAAGAGAAGACGTAAGCCAAGAAATATGTATGTACATATGATCAAGTGCAAATTTAAGGGGGGAGTATAGAGGGTACGTGCCCCCCTTAGGTAGAATATTTGATATTTTTTTATACTAATGGAAGGGGAGGATGACAGCTGTGGCAGCAACCAATGAGGTTGTGAGACCAATGAGATTTTTATTTTGCATTTTATTGCTTGGTTATGGGAGAGTAGGGGTGGGCAGTGGGTAGTGGGCAAAACAATGGGCAAGAAGCATGGTGCTAAGGAAACATATGCCTACCAGTGCAGGCAAATGTGTCTCAATTCAATAGATCTGTGCCCCCCACCCCCCCACCTTTTTTTTTGACAATTCCTAAATTCGTACTTGCATACGATGTTATATTCAAGACTGGTTAAGGGTCTGTAATATACGTCATTTGAAGTTCTGTGGACAATAACACATTTTAATGTATGTCTAAATCATAATTTGATGAATTGCTGACCAATATAAAAGAAGACTCAACACTTAAATGAGAAGAAGTATCCCAGCAGAAGTTGCAGTAGCGCACGCAATTAGTTGCATAGTGTAATAGGTTACATTTGAAACAATGCCCCAGCTCGAGTGCGGACAACTAAGAGTTGACCATACAGTTTCACTGGATGGAAACTGTCTGAAAATAATTGCCGACCATGCGACTAAAGTTTCATCGTGTAATAGCTTTCATTTAAACCAATATTTCTTAATATTTTCGTCAATTAGTTGCATGCAGCAAGTTACCCCGTGTAATAGGAACCTAAGATCTCTACGCCATCGGCCAACTAAAACAGTGTCGACTGTTGATAAAAGTAACAGCTTTTAAGCTCGTTTCGGTGGTCTGTATCGTCAGGCTCGCAATATACTGGATTTCCAGTAGCGGGGGTGACCAAAGTTACAAATCTTGGTGGTTTCACATCCCCTCTTAATGCTAATGAAGGTGGATTTCTTTCAGCTACCCTCCTCATCTCTATCCCGTAGGTTAAGTAGACAGATAAATCTATATTCAAAAAATAAACTCAATACAATTAAGTATATATGAAAGGAGAAGTTTGGGGGATATATGATTATAATTATGGATTAGTCGTATATCAATCATAATATAATACATTTAGAAATTAAACCAGGACACAGGAATCAAACCCGGAAACTTTAGCTTAGCAGGTCAATACTCTACCACTGAACCATCCAGGAACTGTCACGTACTCAGGGTCATTCTTCATTCATATTTTAAGGCAAAGTTATTCGATTATGATTGAGATTCGGCTCATTTCCGTAATTATAATCATTCATACCCCAAGTTCCATCTTTCATAATATATACAATTGTGTAGCGTTTCTTTATTCCCACTTGATTCGCTTGGAGGGTACAGTGTATTTGCACTATTGGTAGCATAAGGCTGGTCACACATCAAATGCAACATATGACTCGCGACCATTTGTTTTGAGGCATAATGTCGCATCACGTTGCATTATGTGTAGAAACGTCTAAGACAAATTATACTCGCAACAAGTTATAATTGTTGAATTTCCCGCTATTTGTAAGTTAGCCATCAAAGAGTTGAATGCAGTGTTTAGTTGGTTAAAAAAAAAGTGAATCTGTGCAGTTGGGAGGCTATGATGGCTAATGAGGAAGCACACGTAGTCATTCTTTTATGGCAATTCGCAAATATTTTTGACGTGCAACCAGAAAAATAACATTGGGTTAACCCAATAAATAAAAAAAAAGATACATTTATAGTTTTGTACTGGAACTCAGTTTTTAAAAATAATTTAAATAATAGCATGGCCGAACATCCACATGTTAGTTGTGGCCTGGCCCATGCACAGTTAAAAATGTCTTTCATGTTTTGTCGCGAGACATAAATGAAAGGAGCATCATCTTTTGTTGTTGTGCTTCATTGTATGTTAGGGCAGTCGAGACGTCTCCAGCACTTTGCAACAATTTGCGACAAAATGTCTTGAGGCGAAACAAAATGTTTAATTTGGTGTGGGGCCAGCATATAGCCACCACCTAGTCGCCGGTGGTTGTTATGTCAACGATAGCTCTTAGTTGCTGATGTAATCCACACGTCCATCACAGATTCTGACTTAAAATATGACTGAAGAATTGTCCGGAGCTCTGGACGATCCCTGGATAGCTCAGTGATAAAGCATTGCCACATTAAGCCAGATATCCCAGGATCGATTCCCGTGTCCAGGTGTAATATTACTATTATTATAATTAGCACCACATTTTACTACCCGTTCGGATTATACACACTTACGCTAATGTGTAATGGTAGGGTGATTGTGATATGAAATGGAGGACTTACAATTTAACGTGGAATCCGAACCACGGTGGAGGCCTGGAATTCCACACATCCACAAGTTGTGATTAATTCACGTCTTATCAGAGGTGAAGGAATGGTTCGGTAATCATATGAATCTGTGCCGGGACTGAGGATTGAACCCCGGACCTCCAACACTGAAACCTGACACTTCACTCATAGACCACCAGGCCACCGGTGTTCAGGTGTAAGTTTTCAATCTATTTGATTAGATAAATCTATACTTATCCACGGCTGTGAGTCCTCGGTCTAAATGTCAAACTCATTTAGTCTTCTTTACCGATGATAGGGAATTTTGGGCTCGAATCCCGGCCAGATGTAAAAAATAATTGTTTTTCCTAAAGTTGTTTCCCACTCTTCTTCCAAGAAAATTTTAATATATTTCGTCTAAATTATACCTTTCGCATTCCAACCGCATAATATATATATATATATATATATGTGTATAGCTCGAACGTTCTGAAAATGTAATCTGAAGTGGGAAACTAACTAATGTTTGTCCCACCTTTCATCTAAGACTCAAGTGAAACTACGGGTATTTGTACGTTGTAAACACTCATTAACTTTACACAAGTGTTTTTTAATTATTGTGATACACATTTGTATGCTCTTTCTAACACTCCGTTGTTTCTTCTAACTTAAAGACATAGAATGAAGAAGGGAATTGTACGGGGGTATTTGATGTGATGTTCCAGGTTAAGTTATACTATATGTCGTGGGTTCGTATAGGCCCTTGTCTATAAAAATTATACATTAAACACACACATCACAATCAAATACTACTGTTATTTTAAAAATTCTGCCTTAATGAATATAGTGTAACTTACACAATTCATTTGTAGATTTTGCCACATGAGTAGTGGACCTGACTCTGACTTGAAACCAGGCTTGAGTTTAATTATCACCAATCGCATTAAACAAGTGGCTGGGACAATTCTCCTAACTTACCATCCTTAACCTTTTCTTCCTTAGGCTAAGACGCTTCAGTTAAAAGTGATCTTAACGTACGTTTGTTTTATTTTAGACTTACTATCATTAAAGCCTCTGTGAACTCCTGTAATGGAACCATAGACCTCTTGAGTGAAAAGACTTCACATCATACCACTGAACTGCTTTAGCGGGCATCACAAGCAACTCAGGACCGTCGATTCTCCGCGCACCACACTTACTAGATAGATATCTATGTATCCATCATTGTTACCGTTTGTCGGCTTGCGAGCCAACTCGCTAACTAGTTCACAAACACTCCAATAACTGGAAGACTCAACTAAGAGTGCTATTGGAAGATATCGAATCTAACGAGAGGAACATTTGCACTAACTGTACTTAGACTCATTGACCAGAAGTCTTACTCTCCAACTTTATCTTGTATCTCACCTGTAGCCTTATTCCACAACTTTGACTTGCATTTTGTAATGCTATCATCCATCCCCGTCTTGAAATTTGTTTATATTCTAATAGCTATATTATTAAAGCTAAGGCATTAGCTGCTATTCTTCCCTCTTTTGTCTGTACAATTATAAGTTATTGCTACATCGTACCATCTCTCTCTTGCTACAGACAAACAGGTACCTACGTTCAAAGAAAGGGGTGACAAAGTATAACAATATAGAAGCTCTTAGAAGTATTATTATTGTTCGGATTGCTTTGCAAACAACGCTCTCCACCCGAGTTCTCTCTAAGCCTTCATATGGTCAAGACGTGTCATTACATCCGATAACATATTTAATCTTAATTTTATGTAACCCCCAGTCTTATCCAAACCTTCATGCAGCCAAGACCTGTCTTTGTGTAAATGAAATATTTTATTTCAACTGTATGTAGTAAAAAGTCCCTTCTGAAACTTCATACGCCCAAGACGTGTCACTTTATCCAGTGCGTGCTTTGTTATACTCTAATAAATAATTTAAACTGAGTGTAATATTAAATAAAATACTTATAACACGAGTGCGTTACATAATTTATATAAATCATCCTTATCCCTCACTTAGACCTATATAAAGAGGCTCGTTTACGAATTTGTTTGTATATTTACGATAAACTTGAGCACTGTCAAATAGATTTGAACAAGGTTTTCACTCATATGAGCCTTACACTCTTAGGATGGACATAGGCTATACATTTTATTGTTAAAAACAAAGAGTATTTTTGATGTTGTTGAAATACAGGGTGGGGCAAATAGTGTTGACACAGTTAATAACACTATATCTTTACTGATATACCTACTAGACGCTTTCAAATTATACTTAAAATCCCAACAAAAGATTAATAATTATCCTTGAATTATTTATTTAAAGAAATATCCTTAAGATGGCGACCATTATATTAAAAATATTGTTGTATGCCCTCCTCGAAACTTGACATGACTTTGCGCAATGTCTCTTGTTGAATTGCTTCAACTTCCACCACAATTATTTATTTCAATTCCTCTACACTATACCTTTTGCCGACAAGGCACGGACCACCCCTATAACACTTCTCTCTACACAGCATGTAAATTTGATCAGACTTTGAAGCTTTTATTTATAATATTTGCCACAATATGTTCTGGCGTTATGTATCATCCAAGCATATCGTTGTGACGCCATAAAATCAGCTGTTGAATGTATACAGAGATAGTTGAGTTCAAGCAAAGGTCAAAGATATACATTTTAGAATAATGTCTTCACAAGTAAAATATAATAATAAATGCAAGTTTCCTAATTGTTTTCAAAATAATGTGTCAATGATTACTGGACCATCAAATTTGAAGAGGCGTATTTGTGAGCAAATAATATAAGAAATCTTTCTGGTCAAGAGATATTTCTGTTAAAATATACTGAGAGATTTTGCGAAAAACATTTTTTGTCAGAATATCTTAAACGAGAGTAGACTGTAAGAGATAATGAAGGAAATATTTGGCAAAAGTTAAGTGTGCAATTTTTTTGCCTTGCCTTTTCATGTTTTGTTAAATAGATTATTTTAGATTAAGAAACCAAATGCATAAATACTATTGTTATTGTATGCTAATATTTTTTTCTAAATAAATGCAGATGTATATTTTACTAATTATATGGAATCATTGAAATTACCTAGACACTTATGGTAGGAAAACATTAGAATTAACCTGGTAGAAATAAGGTGTGATGAGGGGGACTGGATAAAAGAACTAGCTCAAGAAAGTAATAGGGTGTAATAAGGTGGGCTGGATAAAACTAGCTCAAGATAGGTATAGGGTGTAATGAGTTGTACTGGATAGAACTAGCTTTAGAAAGAAATAAGGTGTAATGATTTAGACTAGATAGAACTAACTAACTCAAGATAGGAATAGGGTGTAATGAGGTGGACTGGATAGCACTAACTCAAGTTAGGGATAGGGTTTAATCAGATGGACTGTATATAAATAGCTCAAGATAGGGATAGGAGGCGTACTTTTGCAAGTGGGGCAATAAACTTTCGAGTTCTTAGTGTAATAGAGTTGTAATGATACTGTTTTGGGTTCCTCTTATTTATTCAAAACGTCATGGATGAAGTAAATTTTTCTTTAAAGAACTGTATGAAAATTTTCCTTTTAATACTTCATCCATGGATGACCAGACGTTTTCAGAAGTAAATTCAATATAATGCGTTTTAAATATTTCTTTGTTAAAATACTTCCTTCGTTCTATTTGAAAATCTGGTGATCAGTTGGCTACCTTTTACTAAATAGGGAGTTAGCCTTCGCAACATCAATTTAACAGGAGTTCTATTAGTGGGTTTTAACACTGAAAACAAGGGGTCCAAGAAGCAAGGGGTAGAACATATATAAGGAGTTGGAGCAGCTTGTCCGTATTAAAATCTCTATCTCAATCTGTAGCAATCTCTAGCTCTGGCTCTCCGCGTCAGTTAGTTAAATGAATAAGAGTTGTAGCACTTTAATGTTAAATTTATAGTATTGAAAGTGTAACTAACTAAATAAATCGTGTTAAAACAATGAATTTTACTAATTTCAACATAAATAAATAATAAGTAATCTTACAGTCAGCCAGGCATATAATCGGATCATCACAAGGTCGTATGGTAGCAAGTGTTCAGTGAGGCAACTGGTATCCCAGTATTGGGAGGAATGAACGTAAAAACGTTATCATCATAATTGCTGCCCAACCGTGGGGCGTGCACGGGTCCTCATCATTATTATCAGAAAAACTATATCATCATAAAGTAAGTAAATAGTTTATACTCCAATTGGGCTTGTATCACAACACAACTAGCTAACTTGACCTAGGGCAGCCCTTAAGTTAATACAAAATAACCTCTTAACGCCTAGAAAATATCATTATCAGAACCACTCAGAATCTAGTCAATATCCCTTAAACGGTCACAATACACAAAATATCAGGCATTTTAAAAACTTTGTCTCTCTTAAAAACAAGAACAAAATATTCTTGATTTATAGTATAGGCCTATTTTACATACATATACACACAGTACATTGATTATAAAAAAACCGCCTCGATGTCATAGTTCGCTAACACGCTAGTTTCGGGTTGAGCTAGACTGCCGAGGATGGGGAGATCGAGGTACGAATCTCGCTCGGGTGAATGGGGGTGGTTTCCCTAAATGATTTTCCAATTTCCTTCCATGCTAATGTAGGTTCAGTTTCTCTATATTCAACCTTTTCAATTCCTAGCCCATTAATGTAGTTAGTACTTAAGCGTATAAACTGAACGGGCTGTAGGACGCGGTGCTAAAAAAAAAGATTAGAAAAAACTCGCCTAAGACGCAGGCTACCTATTTGCCATAAACAGCATGGCCGGAAAAGTGTCAAAATGGGACTACTCATAAATCTCCAGCCACATGGACCAATCTATATGATTGAAAATCAGTTTGGAGCGTATCACGTGGATCACCCCATTTTACACCCAACCCTGTTTCCAGCCTGTGGTTTGGGTCATAGGCCTATATTTTCCACCACTGACTTGCTATCCCTGTCATAGCTTCTTCATATTCCTTATTATTTATATTAGGACTAGGAGAAGCTCAACATCCAATCTCCTGCCATTAATTCATCACTGTGAAAGAGTAAGCCTACATATCACCAATAATATATTTTTTCGGCCATGCCAGAAATCGAATACGGGACCCTTAGTTTAGTAGACAGGCACGCTACCGACTGAGCTAAGGTGTCGGATTGGCTCACTTCATGCTAGGTTAAATTCCAAAGATAAACTAAATGTTTTTACAAACATGCAATAATCATCTACAACGATCATATTTCACCTTTTTCCATAGAAAACCCTACTTTTTTTATATTGCTTAGAGAAATCTTGAGTATTTACTAATAAAATTACACAATGACTCACACCAACTTAACCGATTACAAGTGCTACCCCCATGTGTAAAAGTTAGATGACAACACAAGTATAAGATCCCAAATTAATGTTTAACTAATTAGTAGGATACTTACCCACCTAACAAAACCTAACCTCTCAAAATTCTCAAATTTATATAATTTATTACAATAATTACTTGATATAATCTTTCATAACTCAATCTTTCAAACCCTAATAAATTAAAATTGAAATATATAATAATATTGATCAAACAAACAATTTAATGTTAATACGAAGAGAGGATGTCATACATTGTAGTGCAAAGGATCACAGGACAGCACACATGTTGCCTAATCAATATTTGTTTGTCTTGTGTTTTAGTTAGTTTTATTTCAGTTGTATAAACAGTTATTACAATTTTCCAAATTTAATAAACCTTGATATCCTTATATTCATCATCTTTTGGGTGTGTAATAATAACAATGAAATTTTAAAATTTAGTGATAAGCAAAATGCACAATAGTTTGTGTCCTATCAACCCCCAAAATTCATGTAAAACCATTCAACCATGGGGACTAGAACTGCAAGAACAAAATCATCATAATTAATTAGGTACCGGTAATGATTTACTCGCTTCAGTGGCCGAATGGTGAGGTACGACTCTAGTGTAAGACTGGCCTGCTGATGATGGAGAGATCTGTGTTCTAATCCCGGTCGGGTCTACTGAGGGTGGTTTTTCCTATATGGTTTCCTACTCTTCCCCCATACAAATGCGGGTAGATTACCTCTAAAATGATTCCTTCCTCATCCCTACCTTATTACATTAGTTATCACGCATGCATATAACCAGAATAGGTAGTAAAACGTGACGATAACAAATAATTATGTTTCAAGTTACTATTGTAATGTTTATTTTTATTTATTTTTAATTTTATACAGTTAAAATTATCAATTAAAGGTGTCTTGATGATTCTTATATGTGTTCCAAGTCTAGATAAAACCAATTACTGGTATTTAAATCAAAAGTTATAAAGAACATTAACACAGTGATCGTATTTGTTTAGTCCTTTTCATTGGTTGATGCACTTCATAAATTTTGAAATACCCTGATTTTTACAGGTTTTCCATTAACAACTTTTTTCCATTATTTTATTTTCAAATTTGCAAATAAAAAATTTGCTATTTTTATGTGGGTGCGCTTCTTTAAACATATACTTTCCTCATCCTCACACCACACAGTGTGAAACTGATATTTGGATCTCTAATGTATGGGCTAGTCCTTAGCAAAAACATACCTACAAATCTAATATAATAATGAGTTTAGGCTAAAAACATAGGTTAAGTTTATAAAGCTACACAATTATTACATTGTTGCTAATAGTTGTGTAAATTCTAACTGCCTAGGTTCCATACTTGAGACCAGGTTTATCTGAGGTTGAATACCAAGTCAATACATCCGACTTGGGTTTTAAGAATATAATTGCTGAAACTCCTAAACGAAAACTTGAGAAAGCTTTCGAAGATGGAAAATATTGTAATTTAGTAGAATAGTTTAACCACATTTAAATCTCATATGCTAGTTCATAAATTGAATTAGTTTAGTGATACACTTTTAAGGTAACTAAAGGATTAAAGTTTTTGTGAAAATGTAAATAAATGAAAGATAACCTTTCATCAAATGAACTTAATTTAAAATAAATATTTTTGTACTGACAATTTTTTATGGATATTTTTTGCATATTTTTTCAGACTAACAGAGTTTGTTTATTTGAAATATTGTCCCAGAAAATTTTGGTTCATGAAGCAAGTTTGGTCACTGAAACAAGTTTGTTCAATAAAATAAATTAGGGCAACGAAACAAGTTTGCACGATGAAATAAGTTTGGACAATGAAGCAAGTTTGGTCAATGACTGTGGTCTTACACTTGAAGCATTGCTATATGAAATTACATCAGATGAAACAGTTAATCAGGTTGGACTAATATTCATCTTCTGTTTTTGCACAGCTATTTAAGGTTTTATTTGATTAAAGTTTTGTTGGTTCTAAATATATATAGACCTAACAGATGTATGTTTTATACAGATACACACTTTGGCGGTCTAAATTCACCTACAAAATGAATTTATTTGTCGTAAGACAGAACACCTAGTAATAATAATAATAATAATAATAATAATAATAATAATATACACACTTTACAGCGGGTTTTAATAATTTGAATAACCTATTTGGGATTTGTTGTTTTTGAAACTTCCTATTGTATTTTTCAGAACAATCTATGTACAGAAACACTTGGGTATTTTTCAAAAAAGGGCTTTTTAAGTGTTGGACCACAGGCATTTTGAAATTATTCAGCCAATTTTATCAAGTACTTCAGAAAACAAAGATGAAGTCCATGTGGCACAGGAATGTGATGCTGTTGTTGCACTAGATAAAACGATATTTGACAAATTAATTAACTCTTCTACGTCTTTTCTACTTCCATCAGGTCGGCATCGGATCAGCCATTGGGGTAGATAAAGATTTTTCGTTTTTTTTTTAATTGGAAAATTCAAGGTAATATTAGTCTACTAATTTGAATGAAAGATATTTATATACGTAGTTTTACTTTTAGATTTACGTTTCATGGACGAGAAATTCATATTTCAAATGTCAGAACAATACCCTTATAGTAAATGTAAATATGTTAAGCTTATTATGCCAGGGAGCTATGAAAGTGAAAAAACACTCTTTTGATAGTTCTACTGAACATGGTAGTGTACGTAATGATGGGGTGTGGAGGGAAAACACTTGTATAATTTTATGTAGTGATGATTTATAAGACATGAAATGTTTGCATTCTAACAAATTAAGAAGATGCTTACTTCAAAAACTCAAGTCCCTTGACCCCTTGGTCAAAATTTAAAGGGAGAAATTTATGTCATACAGTACATACAAGCCCACATGTAAATGAACGAACTGTAAATAATATATCACCCTTGAAGCAACAATTTAAAAATACTCAAAACAATGCCAAATCCATGACAGAAGATGTGTTTGTAAAATAAATGGAAGATCCATATGTATATGTTTTAGAAAAATTGTAATGAGATAAATTTTTAGGGCCTAATATATTTGATTATATTCGTAGCCCAAAGATAATTTATTTCTATTCCCAAATTTTCGCTAGTCATCCACAATTAATTGTACAAGCGTATACTTTCTCCATTAATAAATATGTTAATAGTCACCACAATTAGCAGTTATATAGATAATTAAAGATAAATTAATATTATACCAGTAGTGATCGACCAATTTTTGCGAATTAAGGCACACACTAAGGCTACTGTTCAAAACGGCAAAAACAACAACAACATAAACCATTTAAAGTGACATAAGTGCAGTCAATTTAGGAGTGAAATTGTGCTAAAAGGAAAACATTAATAAAAAACACAGTTGTAGTACAATCCCTTTTAATGAACATACTAAAAGTTCCCTAAGATTAACCTTGTGCTACGGCCACCATCATGGAAAATGGCCGCCATTTTTAAGTTTTTTGCTCATAAATCGCTAACGCTTTGAGATAGCCTAAATAATGTTCGGAAATAAATTGTAGGGCGTAATGAAGCACAAAGTTTGGTATACAAATTGTTTATCTATGTATACTGGTTCAGGATATATAAGTTTTCTAGTAATCAATATGTTGGTGTTTACGCGTGGAAACCGTGTAATGTGGACATAACTCAAGCACCTGAAAGCATCGTTCAATGAGATTGTTTTTACAAACCCCAAGCAATACCTTTTATCCAAACTGTTTCATATATTTTAGCTTTATTTAATGGTATCATACTATTATGATACATAATTACTTTGAAAATAGAGTATACATTCGATGTCCGAAATGGCAGGTAAGGATTTCAGTAGCCTGACACTGAAAAGAAAAAACAAAGTAACTTCTCTATTTGCGATGCATTCGGGAGTTAAAGTTCAAGATAATATTGCACTGGTAAGTACCCAAAAGTTATTTATTAGAATAATAGTTTGTGTTGTCAATGATCTTAATCAATTGAAGAATTGCTTTCGATATGATCTGGAGCCTCCTTCATTGTTTGATAGCATCACCTTGAGGAAAGGTGTCAAGTCATAATTAGTTTCAACTTTTAAATGTGAAGAACACCACTTGCAGAGCAGTATGTATAGGTTTTTGCTGGGGTCACATTTTTCATGCTGTTATATGGTCCAGACCAGCGATGTCTGGTGATGTTATAGACTGTTACGTGTCATATATAACATCCTATTATGGTCTAGATTGTATCATTGTATTCGATGAATGCCCAGAGGAACCTACAACTAAAAGCAATGAACAATAGAGGCGAGCACCACGTATATCATCGGCGACAATTCACTTTCAAGAGAACATGGCTACAACCACCACCAAAGATGAATTCCTAGGAAATTGCCAAAACAAAATATCTCTCATAAATCCTTTGATAGCGCTGTGCATAAAGTCCAATGTTAAGGTTCACCAAGCAGAAACTCATGCAGACATCACAATCATCAACATAGCCTTAGATAAAGCTAAATGTGACGTGCCTTTTGTTGATGTTGTTGTCGTCGGCAAAGACAATGATTTTTTTGGTCCTATTAACATGATTATCAACAGCTAGTGATGATATGTGGTTTCTTCAGCCTGCATATGGACATAAGAAACCGCAAACTATATTTAATATTTCAAGACAGCAAAAAATTCTTGGAGAATTTTGTGAAGTAATTTTGTCTGCACATACATCATTTGGTTGCGATACATCAGATATCTTCAGAAAGGGTAAATTGCAGGCATTACGCCTTCTCCAAAGAGATAAGGATTTAAAGACAACTGATTTAGTTTTCAACGACCAAAGAAGTAATTGTTGCAGCAGGGGAGAATTAGTTGCTTCATCTTTCTGGTGCAGAAAAAAAAACATACTCTTGATGAGTATCGTTACAATCGGTGTAACTACCTAATCGACAAGTAAAAATTAGGTTCGAAATTTGATCTTGCTACGTTAGTCTCCATTAGTACCGCTGCCATGCAGCATTTCTATTGTGTTTATTTACAAGTGCAGCAATAGAGGGGAAATGTGTTACAGACTACAAACTGGGGTTGGATTAAATGTAGCATCATATTGAAACCAGTCTGCACGGACCTTCAACCTGCTAAATCTACATTGTTGAACCTCATCTCTTGTGGGTATAAAGGTAATTGTACAAAGAACTGCGTGTGTGTTTAAAATATGGGCTTCCTTGCTTAGCAATGTGTAGCAATTGCCAAGGACTATTTTGTGATAGCCACCCAAAAGTTCCTGAATCAACAAGAAATGGAGATGAAACAGATAATTTTGACCTTTAGTTTTTACAAAAAAAAAAGGTATAAACTTTACATTTTATTATCTGTTATACTAGTTTTTTTTTTCCATACATATAGTCTCACACCATGTGATACTTAGGATACATTTGAAAAATATGCTTTAACAATGTTTAATAGCAACTAACTACAGCACTTTAATAAATACATTATTGATTTTTCTTTGCGATCTGTCAATTATTTATCACTGTGACCTTGTTAGATACTGACTTTAATAAAGTTTTGAAATGGGTAATACCATACCCGCATTTGTAAATACATATATTCAGTCAGATGGATCACATAAGTATTCATGAATGCCAAATTGCTAAATCTACCACCTGAAAATGTAAATATATGTTATCTCTTGAGCTGATATCTCTTAAACCAGTAAAGATGGATCAAAGTATTTTATACCAAAATGTGTATTTGTTTCCGCTCTATAGTTCACTACTCTACGTTGCTTAGACTATCTCAAAGCGTTAGTGACTTATGAGCACAAATCTTAAAAAAATAACTATTTTCCAAGATGGCAGCCGTAGCTCAAGGTTAATCTTAGGGGCCTTTTAGTATGTTCATTAAGAGGTATCTACATATGTGCAAAGTTTCTTGCTTGCATGATATTTTTCCTTTTATTTTCTAAAATGACTGCGCTAAATTGTCAGTGACAAAGAATTTGAGGTTCGAATCTCAGCCAGGTGCACTGGGAGCTTTTTCCACATGTCATCTACCATTATGGGCTTCCCATCCACTCTTCATTCTAATGAGGGTGCACTTATTCTAAACTACCTATCCTTACCCTCAAATTATATCATTAATAACGTCAGTGTTATACATGATAGTTATTTAAAAATCAAACAGTGAATACCATATTTGTCAAATGCAATTTTAATACTTCGTTCTAAACTTTATTAAAGTGTGTTCATTTCCTTTAAACTCCTTTTCAGTGCATGCGTATAACACTTTAAAAACATTTATACAATTATTTCACAATATAAATACAGAAAACTGGAATATACTCTATTATAAATGTAATAAATAAACATTGATCATAATATTATGATGTACACACATGTATCACAATAGCAGCTTGTATTTGTCGTTAAACATAAATATAAACTCCTCAACAATTTATATAACATTAATCTAATAAAATATGTTTCGCTGTTTGGTGAATAATATTCTCAACCACAAATAAGTTAATTTGATCTAAAATGTCTAAAAGGTTTGCTTTTTTTTTCAAGATGGGAACACGATTATGAACATTCATTGTCCTATCACAAAGAAAATAATAAAGCTTTTAAGCTTAAATGCTCTTTTTTAAATTTTAGAGACCACCGAGCCATGTTTCTAAGATATTCATTTTAAGATAAGACTCCGTAAAATATTACATGATACTACATGTCATATAGAAGTGATATGCGGAGTGTATTATCATCAAATACAGAGAACACTTATACATTGAATTGCACTTTTATCAAACACGGGCGAACACATCCATTTAATAGATTACTTGAGCTCCGTTGTAATCCACCATCGGATCTACAAATATTTGTTTCGCTCTACAGACTCCATTAAAGAGTATTTGAAATAATCATTCAGTTGGCAGTGGGCTTCAATTGTGTTTACACTCATCAATAAAAATCGATTGTACATAATTATTTTTTAGGAACTTATATTTAAATGTGATGGTTTGTCCTAATTTGTTTGTTAAATTATGTTTTAACTGTATATATATTTATAATTTTATGTAAATATTACCAAAACATGAATCACTATTAAATATTGGCAATTCGTACCAGTGGTAAGGGGTTTAGAAGGGGGGTCCGGACCCCCCTTGAGATTTGTTGGACCCACTGGGATTTGTAGGACCTCTCTTTAAAGAGGTCTACATAATATTATACATGTAAAAACTTAAATGTTATAGTTTTTACCTTTCACTTGAATTTTTATAATTGGATAACCCACCTCGGTGGCGTAGTTAGCTAACGCGCTTGTTTTATGTTGAGCTGGACTGCCAAGGATGGGGATATTAGGGTTCGAATCTCGCTCGGGTGAACTGGGGAGTTGGGGGGGGGNGGGGGGGGTCCTAAATGGGTTTCCACTCTCCCTCCACACAAGTGCGGGTCCACTTCCTTTATATTAATCATTCCCAATTCCTAATCCACTAGCGTAATTATTACTTAAAGGTATAACCCGAACGGGTAGTAAGACGCGGTGCCAAATAATAGTAATTGTGTCTTCCACCAAATACTAGTTAATTAATACAGTATTTTTATATTCACCCTCAAAATGCAGTTTATAAAATCTCGATTGTAAAATTAGACCTGTTAACATTACAAATGCCTTTCTTTATTTCCTTACATTCAATAAGGTGTTGGAAAACAAAGGACGTTTCCTGGGATGAGCTGAGTGAATGGGGTCTAAAAAAAGGAGGCAACCATTTCTGCTATCACCTGTAAGAGGATTTAACAATAGGAAAGAGCAGCTTAAATAAAATAGCTGTCATATATGGAGTTCGTAGCTTACGTAGGTCGGTCGGTATACTACCCTTCCCCCACCCATTCTTTCAACACCCTCACTTACTCAAAACATTATTTTGTAACTATGAAAAGTTTGAAATCATATACAAAATTTTAACAGTATTGCTAGTTATATTGTTTATTTATATATTTTTCCTTTTCACTTTCATCTTTATAAGCCTTCCCCCACCACCAGGTTACACCGGTGTCACGTGCACTATCGTTGCCATAACAACATTTCGATAGCTTTTGTTTATGTTCCCTCATTCTTGTCTGTAACCGCTCACTAATTTAGTCTCAACATCTATGTCGTAACATTAACTTGTGTCCCGCACCACGACTTTGGTAAGTTTGTTTGTTTACCTTTATGTTCCCCCCTTTCCACTTTTGTTATATAGTTTTCACTCAACAGTTTTTCTAATAGCCTTTAATTAATTTCATTTCATTTTGCACGGCCATGAATATGGTATTTTATACCGAAACATGTCGGCCGGAATTTAATCGGGTTTTTTAAACACTGATTACCTAACCCAAGAGTATGGGACTGAACAACATTAAGACTTGGCTTCTCATTTATCATTGCTTATCTCCCTAAAACTTTTATAATAATACGTTTGCAACTTAATAAGACACTATTCTCTCAATTTTTGATTCCATTTAACAACAATCTCCATTATATGGATTGTAACTATGTGTACTTGTATAAGTTTTCTATGCTGATATTAATTATTTTAATATGTTGTGTATGTGTTTATTTTAACTGATGGACACCAATTGACTTACTATCTATTTTTATATGCATTGATTTATTTTAATCTATCAATTTATTCATTTTTTATCTCACTTATCTCATGCTTGTTGTATCTTTACGTGTTTTTCATTATTTAAATATAATCATTATTAACCTAAGATTAATTTTTATAACTTTTTATGATTTGTTCTAGTAATTCTTATGTTTATCCAGCCTTTCACCTTTTTATTATAACCTTAAGTGGGTTTCTAAGTCTTAACCGTATCTTTACAACTCCTTACTTAATTTGAATTTATAATGTTTTCTAAAATGAAGGTTGTGAAAGATTGATTTAAGAGGGAATCAGTGGTAAAATATTAGTGGTCTGTTGCTAAAGTAATTTTAGTGGTAGTTACATAAAAATGTCACATCTTAAAATACGTAAATATACGCATGGTTTCTAAAAGAACCACCAGTAGAAACTATTTACTACGAGATACCAAAAGAAGTTAGATGTGTTTTAATTATTTTATTTCCCCGTGTTTCACTATCTATTGGGTTATACATGTACGTAGGCTACTACTTACTTTATTGTTGTAAGAATAATAAAAGTAGACTGTAAAGGAAATCTACCCGCATTTATGTGGAGGGAGAGTGGGCAACCATTTAGAAAAACTACCCTCGTTACACTCAGCCGGGATTCAAACCCTGACTTCCCCATCACAGGCAAACCAAACTGAATGATCTTGTCCACGTGATTACTGGTGTGGGCAAAGTAATGTCAATGCTGCTAATATTAACAATATTGTATTCGCCTATGTGTACATTTTAAATTAACAATATTATTATAATATAGAGCTTGTTTTACAAAACTCTTTATTCCTTTTAAACATATATATTTTTACTTTCTCATATAAAGAGAAAATAATATAACAATGAAAAAAATTCTTCCTCGAGATAATGATGAATTTTTACATTTAATTTGTTTCCAAACCCAAGAAATTGTATTTGGAAATTCTGTCTGTCCTATGGTTTGTCTGTTTGTACCTCGTACCACAACCGAACCGGTTTGATAAATTTGGTTCAAATTTGATATTTAGGCATTATATGACTGTTACCTTCAGCTTTTTTAAAATTTCAACTATAGCCGTTAGAATAAGGGTTGTTTATTGATAACAATTCTTTAAAAACTTTCAAACTTTTCAAAAAAGGCTCAAATAACTTTGTTAAAAACGTATATCTGATGAGTGTTTCATACGATAATCAAAATTATGTTTATTTTCTTTTAGGAAATCTTATCAAGGAGTACTTCATAAATAACTAATTTTTGAAAATGCCCAAACTATAAAATACTCCATTAAAAAGTGATTGTGTTGTACCATTTATTTAGGAATATTTTTTCTTAAAATTTCCTTCAAAAATAGTTTAACTATACTCAAACATTTTATCAGCAACCTTTATTAATTGAATTCTTAAACATTTAAACTCTCCCGTCTCCACAGTTGGCAAGGGCGTGGAAAGTGAAGAGATGGGGGTCCAAATACTTATAAAAAGTACTTTTATTAATAAAATTTGATATCGGAGCCCCATAAAAAAAATAGCTTTCAACGCCCTAGCTAGCGGTAGTTGGTCTCCTTCAAACGAGACAGAGAATAAATAGCGGTTAAGACTATCTTTTTGAAAAATAAATATATAAATAGGGTAGTTTTCAGGACATACCGACTAGAGTGATAATACATTTAACATCGTACGGAAGTGATTTAAATCCCAGCGTGGGTAGAACCGAATATTCACATTTTATTCAAATATTTGAGGGTGTTGATTACTATAAGTGAACAAGAACCGTGACAGTTTCTAGAGAGAAGGTCTATATTGCCAGTATTGTTTTCAGTGACTTATCACCACTTAAAGGAAACACTAAATCGGCAGACGAAGTAATACCAACCAAGTAATAAATCCCTCCTGATTCTTCGTGCAGTTACAGCAGGGTTCTTTTAACTTGACAAACAAAAGATGGTCATTGACTAATAAAAGCGGGAGCAGCATCGTTTTAAGGCTATAACACCATTGAGTGAAGTTTATCTGCCACACCGGGCTTATAATACTCCTAGTCCCTTTCTTTTCTAGATCACTCTTCAACCAGAATATGAAGGCGGGTCTATTATCGACAGCAGATCATGATATGACATATTGAGTGAAGCAACCAGCGACGCTCTAGTGACCAAATGTCCTCCCTACCAGAATTACGACTTCAAGGCCACACGATCTTCTCTATCCAGGGCACGAAGTGGGCCACCCTAGTGTAGACAGCTGGGGAGTTGCGGGCACCGCACACGGTGGTGCCAAATGACGTCACTCCCACGATGCTGTACATGCAGTAAGGGTCATCGACGACCAGCTGCAAAGGACCACCTGAATCACCCTAAAGAGGACATTAAAATATATAGTAATGTGATCTGGGAACAGTACTTGCTAGAAACGTTAACTCACTATTATCCCAAACGTAACAGGTGTGTGAGTGTACCTGACAAGTGTCCTTGCCCCCAAGCTTCTCCCCCGCGCAGACCATGCTATCCCTTAGGATACCACCACTCAGTTTCCTCCCACCAATGAGGGACTTGTAAGAGTTGTTACAATCGGCAGTTGACACGAAGGGCAAACTCACCTTCATCAGATCATTGCTACCTGTGTCATCAGCTGAAAGAACACAGTCAATTAAATTGGTAAATAACGCATGTTAACGATTATGGGAACATTAATGAGACCCTGAGATCCTTAGTAATTCAAATTAGCACCTAGTCCCTCTTTGTTTCAAAGTTTTTAGTTTAATATAAAGCCTTTGTAGTCTGCCTGGTAAAACCCGATCTGTTAACCCTCAGCGCTTCATATTTATACCTGGCACTTCATGATTATGTTGGAGTGTGAAGCTCTGGTATCCTGCTGGGTAGCATTCGACCTAATTACCACCAGCACTCCAGGTTAGCACCTTCTACTTACTGATTCTACTTTATTGTGAGCCATTGGTATCCTGTATAGTAACGATCAACTCAAGGTCTCCAGTTTTTCAATTTTACAACCTTAATATCCTACTGTATGGACCCTCATCAAATGTATCCAGTGCTTTACACTAGAACCTTAAACCGCTACCATAATATAATCCCAATGTGGTGTACTCACTCCAATCCACGAGTCCCCAGCCGGTGGCCACAGCCTTGCTCGTGGGGTCATCAAGTGAGGTGTGGAGACAAGCAGGCCGCACGTACCCACTAAACACAGCGTCCCTGTTGAGCTTCAGTAAGGCGATATCATTGTAGTGTGAGGGCGCCTTGAAGCCAGGGTGACGTAGCCTGTCAACCACGGAGAACTCTTGGGGGCGGGCGTCATCAATCGTCTCGGCGAGATTTAAGTCACCCAGACGCACCCATCTTGACAGACCCCTAGTGAACACAAGATTACCGTTTTCAAAACTCAATGAGGCTGAAAGGGATGTAAAAAGGTTGTGCATATCCTCTTTCTTGCTCTCCTCATAAGTACCTCTCCCGGACCTAGCTAGTCATGTTGTATAAGTGGTCATCCGGGAACATCTGAATTCGATACTGACAGACCACACAGGAATTTTTTTGAGTAAGTCCCTTTACTAATCACAACTATTCATACTATAACTACTGACCACGTTTTATAGGACGCTAGGCTTGCAAAGGGCTGGATTACTGATGGCGGAAGTGTGCAAGCTTGAATCTCATCTAGATGCACTGAAATTGTGGTTTTATCAAATTTAATCAATCACTGTGGTTTTCACATTCTCTCTCCACTCTAATAAGTGTGTACTTCCTTTCATAGTAAACTTATAATACCTACCCTTTAGATCAATTCGTTGATAGCAATGTGTGTTTAACGTACTAATAAAAACAGGTTTGCTTGGTTCTATCTAAGGTGTGGGTATATGGAAAGCATATTAAATAAATGCACCTACATTAACGTGGAGGGAGGATATATAAACAAATAATAGGATAATAACTACCCTTGAGTCTCCCATACCAAATTTGAATTGCAACCATCCTCGTCAGAGGTTGGCCATACGCAATAGTAGTCCAACACCATATATCACTCGGCCTCCACTGAACGGTTTGTTATCTGATTATTGGTTTTAGATAAATTATATAGCCCCTCGTTCTTTAGCTAAGCAGAATATTGACTTTTTCTTGCACAATTTATTGCCTTATAAAGTCCGTATCCGTAAGTTATTTAAAAGTCAAATATATCACTGTGCTTTAGCGAGGTGTCATTTCCTGAGATGCGAAGGTGCATACTTTTGACAAAAAAGATGGTAGTTGGCCAGCAGTCAACTTTGGTAATTCCCAAATTTGACAGGCTTAGTGGTAGGACAAATATTTTACACAGACTAATGACCCATGGACTTGCACCACTTCCTTTGTTGAGCCACGTTTATTAGGACTACAACGATTTTCTGTTTCACAATTTAGCTAAAGGCCTACTCATATGCACCCTGGCTGGCCAAAATGGGCTCTATGCATCGTTTTGTACATCATCCATGGACCTTCCTGTATTATCTTACTTATTGGAATGCCCGTAGATTTCCTTCAAGTTAAACTCTCTTCCCTCACCTCTGTAAGACTAGTGTGATCTATAGTCTAACTCATGGTGCGCTAAATTAAATTACATGTCGTATCGACACTAAAGTGGAACAAACATTAAACTCACTTCTCTGAAGATGCCATACAGTGGGCCGCGGTCAGGACGTATCTCTCGCTAATGAGGCTACCTCCACACAACCAAGATATAGCCCCCTCCTCACCAAAACCTATAGCAGCCTGCAAGCAACCCACAAGAGAGCTGGTTATATGGGTTTCACGCTTGACTCAGGCTTGGGGAGATAACACAGAGGACGGTATTCCACCACAAACAAAATGTTCTTTCTTTAAACTTAGGACTTAATCACCAGAAGCTCAGCTAGCACGTAGTTTAATAAGAATAATAGGAGTAGTTGAGCAAACCACTATTTGTAGTCTAGTGTAAAGCAAATCAACTACAGATAGAGAGGGTATTTCATGCCATATGATTACTAAATTATATGTATATATAATCATTTGTTGAATCCAAATATTAAAATTCCAAGAGCTAAGGTCTAGCGTTTAGTAGTATATATGACGTATTAGATAAAATTGGTGCGTACATCATTTAATAATACGTATAAAGAATTGAAATTAATTATCATTAAAAATTAATTGAGATGTTATTGCACTCTGAAACTAATGCCTACTATTTATTTACACGGAAACTACTACACATAGAGGGAGAACAATAACACCATTATATAGAGCAAACGTTCAGCTATAGAACATTATTTTTCCACATCTTCACCACCATTGGCTATACATTTTTACCAGCGATGATCAAAAGTCTGCATGCCATGCTCGTAAAAATCTGCACCAGTAGAAGTGACCCAATTTTTCATATTTACGATGACAGTGACGCTGTCAGAAAAATGTTGCTCGCTTAGTTCATCTTTCATTGACCTGAGCAGATGGAAGTCAGGAGGCGACAAATCCTGACTATGCGGTGTGTGTAGTAGGACATCCAGCTAAAAGAAAAGTTTCAACGTGGTTTATGGGCTTCAAACTGGTAGGGGACCTGGCGTTATATTACTGCAGGTGAAAGGTTATATTTTGATTTGGCCTTAATCTGGAAATTCGGACCTTCAGCTTAGTCAGTGTCTCGATGTAGTGGTCGGAGTTGATGGTTTGTCGGGATTCCAGAAAATCCAGGAGGATCATGAACTTCCTATCCCAAAAGACAATGCTTATCACTTTAGCCATCAATGGTAGTGTATTTAACTTGTTCTTTGATTGAGAACTCACATGTCACCACCCCATGAAATAACGTTTTGATTTCATCTCGTAATTGTGATGATGTGGTCCAGTAAACTATCACCTTCAGCCTTGTAGTGGTTCAGCAGGTCCTGACAGATCTGCTTTCAGTGATATTTCTGTTCTTCTGTGAGCATTCATAGAACCATCCTGGAACAAACTTTGCGATATGCCAACAGTTCCGACATAGCTTCTAGCGCATTGAAGCCAACATTCAGATCCGTGCACAGATTCCTGGTTTTAATCAACCGATTCCCGCAGATGAGATGATCGAGGTGCTCTTTACTTTGTGGGCTGATAGATGGGCAGGTCCGTCCAGAACGTGGCTTGTCTCTCCCATCGTTGTCATCATTTTTGAAATGTGCCCACCATCGCCTCACTGTGCTAATATATAGGCCCCTACTGTTTGGGCTCCGTAACCGTTCAGCAAGAGTCGATGAATGCCAATGCGGGACATTTTTTCACATAGGGGAATTCAATGACACAGCTCTGTTTCTTACGCACTTCCATTCCAGACACCATTTTGCTATACTTCTTCCCTGCTTCAATATATCACGTGGCAAAAAAAATTACAGGATATTAATGGGAAGGCTCAACCTCTACTGCCATACTACCTACATCTTACCTCTGATGTCGTGAGTCAACATAATAAAGTAGGAGGCGTTAGCTTCAGAGTAGAGTAATAGTTGTTCTAAATTATTTTGTTAAAAATTTGATATTTTATTACATTGTAATCCAAATGAAGGGAACTCTTAACTAAAACTAGAAAAATAAATCGAATGCGTATAACCTTATGAGTATGAGATGGAAAGGGGGGAATTAAAATAATAAAAAGCAAATAAATCACTGAGGTGCTGTGAAAGAACACAGGATGTACTATGATGTACTTATAAATCGTTTCCTAATACTCTATTTTCTGAATAAAGGCAATGTTTACCAACTAACGTGTTGCTATATAATTTCTAGCAGTCTATGTGTATGGTCAAATACATAGAGAAGGAATGGTGATGACATTTTAAATCATACAATAATGGACATTATAAGTACAGTTCCCGCCTTACCAAATCACCCCTTAAAATTTGTAAAGGAAATTCAAAGCAAGCATAATAAACAAACTCACACCAATTCTTTGGGTCATGACTCACCATGTGTGGGAATTCCTTAGGAAGGGATTTCTCTCCACCATAGATGAGGTCCTTCGAGTCCCGGACGCACTCAGACACGTTGTACTTATCCTTGAACTCTTCTTCCTCGTCAAGCGCCAACGTTGGTGCCGTCTCCACCCTCCACACAGCAGCGCTATACTTCTCGCACACTGACACAATTTCACATAGAAATGTCAGTCACTTCTTTGATCATCTTAGCGAATGCAATTATTTCACAACTAGTGTCAGAAGTAGGATTTAGCTACGCTCTTGTGGGACTTTGTTGGCTAGCCAAAATCTATCATAATGTCTAACTTGTATCAGGAGGAGAATCTATGTACATTTATAATGCATAATAATATACTGCATGCATAATAGTAATTATAATATATTGTAACGTTTAAACTGATGTCACAAGTTGAATCTGTATTTTTTACAGTGCGATAATGATAGGGGAATAATATTCAAACTACCATTATCAGGACCACTTAGGCTATTAGCGTCAGTGGCAGTTAAAAGAAATATAAATACTCAATTTAGTGCTTATGGACCGAAGCATGGTTTCCTGACTTCTAGTCAAGGTCGTATAGAACCACTTACTTCTCCTGGCCTTGATTCCCACGAAGTTAGATGGCCTGCTGGTTGGTCTTACGCTGGGCCTCCTGGTGGTCACAGTGGTTCGGATAGTGGACCTCCTGGTTGTGGTGGTAGGCGGGGATTCTCCAATGCAGCAAACCACGGGTGTCTTCTTGTCATAAGAGCAGATCGTGGGCAACTTACCCGCAAAGAAGTCTTCCAGTGCCACTGCACAGTTGTCGATGAGCTTGCAGATGCCTGGTTCTCCTACGTTGGTATGGCAGGCCTCCCCTGATAAAATAAGAAGGACAATCTGTAATTCTTATTGCTCGATGTCGTTAATGAGCCTGACCCTAGACCCCTGGTGGATAGTGAGCCTAGCCCTAGACCTGTCCGTTTGGGTGCATGATTCAAACTTTATGTTTTGTGGGCCTGACCATAAAACTGGTGGGTAGTGTGCCTAACTCTTATCCTGTAGGTTAGTGTTCCTGGTCCTAGACCTGATGGCTAGTGTGCCTCGACCTGGGGTTAGTACATCTGACTCTCATTCTGGTGTTTATTACGCCTGATTCTAAGCCTGGTGGTCAGTACACCTGAATTTATTTACCCTGGCAAGTGAATGTTTATAAATGTACCGTTTAAGTTCTTTCACTTACCATCATCATAATTTTCAGCTTCAAATGGTTTGATGTTAAAACAAGGCACAAATAATCAATCAAATAAATTAATAATAACAATAACTACACGTTTTGTTGACACATGCATCATCTAATCAACTCAATGGTGAACATTGATGCTGTATGCCCAAATGTCTTATTTTTTATATCTGTGTTCAGGTGTCTTTTTTAATATAGTATTAAAATTATATTTGTAAACGAAGCATAATCCGACACCAATATTAGCTTTAATAAATTATGGTGATAAATACTTTTTTAAATTGGCCATTTTGTCACACATTTGTAGCCTTAGTTCTGCTGATATTTTTTAATTGGTTTATAGTCACGCGTACAATTGTATTGTTTTCCATGAAGTGTGAATGTTTATTAATTTCTGTGTTACACCACTGAATAAAATACCACGTACTCTTCGTTTGCTCTAAGAGGTGAAAGGTTTTCCTTGCTTGGTTCCACTGTGTGTATCTTGTAAGTTAGGCCCATAATGTAATCAATCAAATAACTGGGCTTGCTAACATTATGATTCTTATAAAAAATAATTTAAATTCTGAAAATTCTATAAATACAATTAACCTTTTAAAATTGTATTTTTTGTTCAATTATTTAGTCAAAATAATGTTAATCATAATATCTCAATTAATTATTACATAATATAAATAAATCAAAATACTATTTGTTTAGAAAATGGCGATGATTTCATATACTAACATTCATATCTTTATGTAAATTCAAATATCGATCGTATTTTATTTGTCTTAGGTCATTGCCTGATGATGACGTAAACCTGAGACGTATGGTGTCCTTCATTAAAAAAAACGAAAAACCTGACCTGATATGCCGACTGTACTGACACGATGCCAACTTTAACAGGTTCACGAATGTATTAGAGGTAAGAGTTCCAACTCAAACTTTAGAATGACATCAGAATTTGACAATAGGGTGGAGTTCATAGCTTCCACCATCTAGGGAATGCTCGAAGTCTTTAAGCCAAGACACCCTCTTAGGAGGGCACAGCAGAATTCTTTGCCCAATTTTATCCTCGGGCATATCCGGAAGAAAAATCGGCCTAATAAAGCTTGACAAACATCTGGTTGATAAGTCAACTGAAACCGGCAAGTCCACGTGACTCACGAGATGTCTCAATAATAATGGAACAGTGTCTTGGAGGACAAGATTGAGAGCCTGTGGGTACAGGACAGGTCCTTGTGGCAGATGACGAAGATCTTGATGTGGATCCTCACAGCCAAGGCCACTGATCGTGGTACATAATGGGGTGGCTAACTTCAACCAGGAAAAACACAACGTTTTTGCCAAAAACTTAGAAGTTCAATTTGGATGAGCCGATGACCTGTCAGACCCAGTACACATAGCACACGTGGAGTAGGTCATCAGTTAGATCTCTTACAGACCCTTAGATGAACCTGAACTCACAGACTTGATAGAAATGTTGTTGGAACTAGCCGCTATAAGACTCAGTAAGGTATCCGAACCTGACGTTATCAGAAATTTGGTCCTCATAAATCTGCCCTTGGAAGTTATAAACTTCCTCATAAGGTTGTTCAATGGCATCCTGCTCCTGAGTCACTTCCCTAAGCTCTGCAAGCATGCTAATGTCCTGTGCTTTAACAAACTGGGTAATAACCGAGCCCTGCCTTCGTCTTATCAACAGATCAGCTTGATCAATTCTTTGAGTGAGATGTTTGAACGACTATTACTGACGAGACTGACATGACATGTTTGGTAGGATGGAATTCTGGTAGACGAGTAGTTTGGCTTTTGGGCTGGAAACTTAACGCATCCCACCAGCTTGTCCACTTTTAAAGCAGGTCACGAGGAACTTCAACATTGACATACTGACTGGTACTGTTTTCCTTGACGTGGCTAAAGCCTCCAACCGTGTTTGCCATGAAGGACTCCTTTTCGAACTTTTTTCCCTACATCTCCTCTTCTACTTAGTTGAGGATGTTTAAACTTATTTATAGCACCATAACTTATATACAACCTTTGGGAAATCCACTTCCCAAGTCAGACGTATCTGGTCTGGAATGCCTCAGGGCTAACTTGTGTGCCCTGTTTTCTTCAGTCTGTATGTGACACTCAGAGATACCCAGACACCTGGCTGGCACTGTGCGTGGACAACACGACTCTTATAGTAGAGTCGTGGAGAGGGCCGCAGGTGGAGAGGAGACTCCAGACGCACCTGACACTGTTGGAGAGTCGGATGATCACCTGGAGTGCGAATGTCAACGTGGAGAGTAGCACAGTAGTGATCTTCACATATCAAATAGATTAATACAGGCTGGAAGGCTGGTCCCACTCCTGCTGTTTGGAGACCAGATTAGTCGAGTGGACAGCGCTAATTACCTAGGCCTTACGCTGGGCACAAAATTGACCTGGAGACTGCACATGGAAGAAAGACGACCAAGATGAAGCAGAGGATAGGGAAGCTAGGCTCACTGCTGAACAAGCGCAGTGCTCTGTCCATGAGGAACGGACTTACACTGTACAATCATTTGCCCAAACTGATTCTCGATTATGTCTATTCCACGTGGTGCCACCTGGTGGATACGTTTATGAAGAGTATGCGTACTTTCCAGACCCGGTGTTTGAGATTCATTGTGAACGCTCCCTGGTATGTTCGCCACGTGAATCTGCACCGGTTCTTGGAGATGCCAAGCATCAAGGACCAATTCCAGAAGCTTGTTCAGTCCTTTTATGACAAGCTGGCGGGTACCAACAATTCTATTATCCCGTGACTTGGGAACTACGTGATTGACCCGGGTGGGTATCACAGACGTTCCAAAGCCCTGCTGGGGTAAATGAGAATTGACTCCATTGGCCAGTGGGACACTCTCACCTAGCGTAGAGTAATGTAACTGAACATTGCAAAAGAAACTAATATCCGGTTCGCATGGTCAACCTTTTCTATAATAACAATAATAATGTTCCTTTTTTTGTTTCAGAAATTTTCACACAATGCAACATCCCATCTCTTCAAGTACGATTCGTATCAATACGTGTTATAATTTGATCTCAAGCTTACCCCTGGAAAGCTTAGAGCATGCAAGTGGTAAGTGGCAGATGGTTACATAAGTCAATATTAAGTATTGGCAGATATAACAATGAAACAATAATAATTCTGTTATTGTCACAAAAGTATCTTTTTTAGATTGAAGTATTTATTTATGCGTGCATTCGCTTTAAATCGTCTACAGCTTGGGCTAATTAGAGTGTATATGGAAATTTCCAATAGGAATATCTCTGCCGAAATGTATATTTGAAAAGTTAGAAAAATTATGTCCATCTATAATTTAAACCAGGAAAAAGATAATGTTGAGATGCAAATTAATTATGTCCAGGCACAAATAGTATAATTTAGTTTTAAGGCTGTTTTTTAAGATAATTACAACTAGAAGAGTTAGTGCTTATACGTGTCAGCAGATGAGAGGAAATGTTATCATCTGATAAACTAGAAGCCTCGCAGTAATAAGGACTCACGGATCGGGACTCTTGTGTACAGAGTAGTCTGTTATAGTGGAGTTGATCTCGTTTACATATCACGGACTAAGAACTACGCAGCTTATGGACACAGAGTATGTTAGGTTGTTTTTTGTTGTAAAGGGACTTGCTCAAGTCTGTGACACATTCTTATGTATATCTCTCCCAGGGCTCCACATCGATAGTGGTATTAGAGTTCACTGATGAAATATTCAGAGATGGACCTAGGCCGAGCACTAGTTATCTGTAAGATTCTTTTGTTAATTAAAAAAAATGTACTTAAGATAATTATTTATTTGTATTATTATTAATAATAATAACTATTTTTTAAATATGTGAAATATTTTGTCATGAAAACATTAAGTAGGCGGTGATTTAAATTATGTGTTTGGTTTGGTCAATGCCTCAATACAGTTTATAATTAACAAACTTAATTACCATCTTTGTTTTCGAAACACAACTCAAAATTAGATCTAGCCCTCCAGAGTGGTCAGAAACGATTGTTAAATAGTTTTTGACATCAACACGTGACTATTTAAATCAATCTTCTTCGGTGGCCGCATGTTTTAAGGGGCCAGTATCCTGTTAGAATAGACTGCCAATGACAGGAAGATGGGTGTTCGACTCCCGGTTGGTTGTACTTAAGTTTTTTCCAAAACGGTTTTCCAATTTCCCCCCACGCAAATGCTAGCACATTTCCTCTAAATTCAACCTTCCCCATCCCTATCTCACTAGCGTAATTAGTACATATAGGTACATCCTGAACAGGTAGTAAGACGTGGTGCTAAAAAAAAAATCATTAAATTGCTAAACTTGCCTATGGAATACATCCCGAAGGTCTAGACTCTAAATTTCTGTCAATTTCTGAATGGAATGTGAAATATTATATGATGGCCTCTATTCGAGGAACTAAAGCTTGCACCTATTTGCTTTGCCCCTTATTCATCAGTTTTGTTTTGCGTCAGGGGCCGTGAGAAGCTTTCGAAGGTCGACCAGAATGTATGGGAAGACTGCTACTGGTAATTCATCCAACAGCCGTCTTTCTACCTTCCCTACACTGTCATAGCCCGGGGCATGACCCTGGGAGAGACTGACCTTGCAGAACTGAGGAAAACAAGGGTAACCTGTTTCTATGATTACATCCCATTGCCAGAAATAACAGCGTAGGATTAGGTATCGTGTTGGTTTTCTTACCATCCATTGTTAATTAAAGAGTACGTGATTCAGTTATTGGAAGGGGGTGACGGATTTCATATTATTATTATTATTATTATTATTATTTACAGGGGTGGCTCGTGAGGGAGGGCTCCGGGGCGCCGCCCTTCCTGCAAAATAAAGCAAAAGAAGAAACAAAACATATTTTGAAAAATATGAATTTTTAAAAATTACTCACATTATATATTCATGTTATTGAAGAAATTAGTAAAACCACAATCGCAACAACGCGTGACAAAAAGGGCATCTATGCTAACATGTGCTCTGTGGCTGGCTGTCCCAACGCCCCAAGCTTTGCATGCGTTACAGGGTGGTTGCCATGTCAACTCGATGTCAATGTCCTTAGCTCAGCACTCGCCTAACATGTTTTTTGGCCTGAGTTCAAGCGAGACCTTTGATACACACTGCAATCAGTCGTTTATTTTATGTGTATAGTCGAAAGTGCGACGCTATCGGTTCTCGCGTGAGTTTTTGATTACTTGATTGACAACGAAAGTTTCTGATATTAAAAAAGTGAATTTTGGTTCTTTATCATCAGAAGAAAAGTTTGAAATTAAAAACCATGCAAGGTCAATGCCCAATTTTGAACTTAAATTAAGCCAAGCACAAAATAAGTGCAAATAAAGAGAATTTAAGTCGTTTTGATAAGAAGCTATTTAACTATTTACCGTAGATATGTGGGTGTGAAGAAAGTAACTCTTTATTTTGATTGTGTGTTTGTTATTTTATTAAACAACACCATGAGTGAGGAAAGATTAAATGCTTTGATTATGTAGTTTATAGAACAGTCAATTATTCGCAGGTGACCAGGCGGTCTAGGGGTAAGGTGTCGGACTACTGTGCTGGGGTTCCAGGGTTCAATCCTCGGTCCCGGCATAGATTTATCTGATTACCAAACCCTTCCTTCTCCTTTGACTAGACATCTTGTGAATGTGGGGAATACCAGTGGGCTTATCCCGGAGATGTTGCGAGTTTATCTTACTACGGTGAATCTCGCCATGTTCAACTCGAACTCATAATTTCATATCCGTAAAGTAGCAATTCCTGAGTTAATAATCTCGCAATTCGTGTTGAGTCTTCTAATTTCGTATTAAGCGAAAAATTCCGAACTTCCGGTGTCAAAAATTGTGATTTGAGATTTACTTTATAGCTGTGTGAACGCACCCTTCAGCCATTTAAACAATAGAATAACAAAAATGTTGTCTTCGACATCTTCGTTTTATCTCGGTTTTATTTTTTGTTGGTTAAGGTTAGCTCGATAAAGTCTAAATAAAATTGGATTGGAAGAGAATAAGCAAAGAGCAAAAGCAGATTACACTTTATGTATGTTTCTTTGTTTCGCTAAATGATTAAATAAAAAGCTATTACTAGTATAACTTATTACATCATGTATGATATATCTTAATAACTTTAATAGGTACATAAAAAGCCAAAATTAAATAACATACAGCATATGGATGGAATGCCTTTCTATTTGAATAAAACCGTTTATTAAGCCTGAACAAATTAATAAATTTCTTATCACTCAGCTCAAAAGCGTCTTCGCGTTCACGAAATATACGTGGCATTCTATTAAATTCATTTTCAAATTCTTCAAGTTCTCTTATTATCAAATAGTAAGGCTATGTTTACGCCATTTTACATTTTGTCCAACAACAAATATTTTCGAACTATCTGTTGCGATATTGACGATTCCGAGAGGTAGAACCGCAGTGAGATCTATCCGAATGAAAAAATCTCAATCCGTAACGAAATTTTTTTCAAGAATAGCTAAATAGAAAAAGTTTCGAGATTGTGTCACGTGAACGACCAATCTCGCAATGGAATCAACTCGAAACATCTCGGGGATAGGCCCCCAGGCCTCCACCGTGGTTCGGATTCCACGTTAAACTATAGGTCCTCCATTTCATCTCATAATCACACATTAGCGTAAGTGCGTATAACCCGAACGGGTAGTAAAACGCGGTGCTGATAATAATAATAATAATAATAATAATAATAATATATTTACCTATGAACGATCTTAGACTTCGAACCAAGTGGGTTATTATAATTTATATCTATTAATAGCTTTATGCTTTTCATATGTTTAAAATGTAGTTTTTAAGTTAAATGCAGGATGTAGTAAGATTGGTGTAAGCTCTTATTTATATAATTTTACGAGCCACCATTGATTATTATTAAGGAAATGGGAATATTAGGAATCTGCAAGGGTTACTTTTTAAATGAGAAGCGAAGTCGAAGCTGAAGTTAATAATAAGGTTATTGTTTCTTTCACATAACATTTTTTGTTTGTTTTTAAATTATCTACCATGTAAAACGAAAGGTTTTATAGAAAAGAACACCATTTTATTTTATTCTGACGCATCTGAATCTATCCATGCTTACGTTATATATATGCCATTTAATCACTATTACGTGTTAAAATAGTGTATATTAGCTGTTTTAAATATGATTAGATGCCGAAAAATAGAATAGTGAGATATTTAAAATACGTTTACAATACATTGAAGTTTTTTATTTACTTCAATATGTTTTGAAGATGCAAAGGTTTTTGTGTGTGTTGGAGTCAAAGCAAGGTAGATTTGACCTTCGACTTCTACACTTCGAAACTTTGCACATCCCTAATTAATTATTACTAGAAGTAACAGTAATATTATTGGCTTCCTTAAGATACATCCACTACAGGGGTGTTAGCGTTACATTAAACTCCGTACCCTATGTGGGTATCCCCTTATTACAGCTCTGTTATGTAAAGTAAAATTAATATATCAGCTAGGTTCAGTCATTTATTTATAAAACACGTGACTAAGGATGGCATTTTGTTTTAAATAACCCGCCTCGGTGACGTAGTTGGCTAACGCGCTAGTCGTGTTGAGCTCGACAGCTGAGGATGGGGAGATCGAGGTTCGAATCTCGGTCGAGTGAACTGGGGGTGGTTTTTCCTAAATGGTTTTCCACTCTCCCTCCACGCAAATGGGGGTTCACTTCCTCTAATTCACCCTTCATATTCCATTAGCGTAATTAGTACTTAAAGCTTATAACACGAACGGGTAGTAAGACGCGGTGATAAATATTATTATTATTGTTTTAAATAACGGAGCTAGTTGTATCCACCCATATCGGTAGCCACATGGTCTAATGAATTACTCTCGCAATAAACTTGGTTGATGATGATGGGAAATTGAAGTTTGAATCCAAGGTCACTAATTTAATGGGATTTCAAAGCTTTTATTTCAAGCGACTGAGTGTTGATATCTAGAGTAAGTTTGGAAACACAGAGTCGTAGTACTACATGCAAATGATCGTCCGCGATGCGGTAGCGCTACTGGGATTTTATTAACTTCCTGTTTCGAGAACGTTTGTTCGTAAATGTAGGTACTACCAAGTGTATACAAATATTTCCTTGCAAATTTTAATAAAGCTGGGAGATTTCCACCGCTAAGACACTTTTAAAATCCACAAGATTTACCGATTTGTATTAACAATAAAAAAAAAATACTCACTTCACTTTTCATTAAAACGTGACACTCACTATCTACTTTTCTACTGAAACAGACAAGATAACTTATAAACAGGCATTTGAAAAATAATACACATCACGCTTATATTTTCTTCGAGCCTATAGAAGCCACTACTAAATACACAAATTTAAATTGTGGGTACACCACTACACTGGTAGTCAATACTTGTAGTGGTGGGGTTAGAGGGGGAGGCTTGTCATAATCCACTTTGGAATGTGAAAGAATGAAATTATACTAGCAGACAAAGCTCATGGGTTTAATTCCTATCCAATGATGGGAACGCGATTTCTAGCGGTTTCTGAAATGTAACCATTGCATTTACAGCAAAAAGAAAAAAGAAGAAGGGTTTGGACTAGAGCAACTGGTTATAAAATATTGCTCGTGATAATTCCTTTTGCCTTTATGGAAAGCCTTAAGACGTGATACATGAGTAGTATTTTAAATACAACATACAAACCACTAAAACAAATTTAAATTTTCTTTATCGTACATAGGCCGGAGAAAATATATTCGCGAGCCGCATATTGTCCTCGGGTTGTATGTTGGACACCTTTGTTTTAAACAATCATCAATCATTTTAATATTCTTAGATGAAAATTCAATTTAAATCGTGTTTCTTATCAAATAGTATTGTTTAAAATAATGGAAGAATAAAATGTATTTAAAAATATAAGAGTATTGTAGTTTATACAAGCATAATACTGTATGTATGTAATTATTTATATTTTTGCTTTCTGATACATTTTTATTTTTTTATTCTATAATTTTATCAAATTTCTACACCAAGAAAACTAGTCCGAGGATCGCCATGGCCAAGGAAACTTTCAACGAGAAGAGGTAAAGGTAATTGATGACCAGCAAGTTGAGTTTGGAACTGAGGAATTAACTGATTAAATGCTACATTTGGAGTATTGCACTGTATGAAGCAGAAACTTGGACTTGGGAAGATGGAAAATAAATACTTGTATAGCTTTGAAGTGTGGTGCTGGAGAAGACTTGAGAAGATCATTTGGACAGACAGGGGGATAAATGATGAAGTCCTAAGTAGAGTGAGTAAAAAAAAGAACCATTTCGGATGTGATTCTTCGGCGCAAAGCAAATTGGATTTGACATATCTATAGGAGGAACTGCCTTATGCAAGACGTCATAGAAGGAAAGGTTGAGGTAAAGGGAAGCTTAGGAAGAAAGAGGATTTAAGTATTAGATAACTTGAAGGAAAGAAGCAAATTCTGGGAGCCGAACGAAGGTGAAGGTAGAGAACGAAGAGCATCGGTGCTCTAAGTTAACTAACAAAATAAATAGGCCTGTCGTAAATCAAACAAATAATAATAATAATTGAGAATTTGGTAAAATGATACAGTGAGGAGTGTCTATAACGCAGAAATCTTGTAGGACCCCTAATGCTCGTTATAACCAAGTTCGACTACAATTTACTCTCGCTCTACTTTCAAGCAAATGCTGATATATTTATTTTAAATTTTAATCTCCTTGAGAGAATACACTACTTGTTGATACTGCTCATAAATGGGTAGTGTGTCAGAGCTTTATCTCGACAGACTAGTTCACATACACCCAACAGGCCAACCTCATTCACGGGTTTTCCTGCCGCTTCATGAAGTTGAAATGTTCTGGAATCTCCCACACAAGGAAGATAAGTGTTTGTTCACACGCGCAAATGACTAATTGTTAACTTTAAGCACAGGTTTATTTCCCTCGACTTTCTGCCAACGTAATTTACAACGCGTGATCCATGTGTGGAAAAAGGTAGTAAATCGTGGCAATAAGCACCAGTACCACAACAAGTACAATAATGGTCTCTCTATAATGTTACATGTGTGGTTTTAGTCAAGAGTACTGGCCTTTTCCTTAAATATGGCAGTTAGTGCAGAGATAAGTATTGGATGGGCTGTACACACCTAGAATTTCATGAATATGGTGGAGTGTGAACTCCTGGTATATCGCACTTGTTAGGTTAAGTTAGTTTGTAAGCTCTGTTATTCAAGTAGTTAACATCTAGGTGCCATGCCAGTCTATGTAATATTTGGCATGCTGTTCTGGATTAAGTTAGTTTTCCTGATATCCAATTAATAAATATCTAAGTTAGACCCTACTAGGCCTAGGTGTGTAGTATTAGCCCTAGATTAAGTTTGTTTGTAAGTTCTGCTATTCAATTAATAAATACATAGGTGCTAGGGCAGTGTCTATAATTTTGGATGTAATGTTCTATATTAAGTTAGTTTGTAAGTCCTGATATCCACGTAGTAAACAACTAAGTGCTAGGGCAGTGTCTAATATATTAGCCGTACTGTTTTAGGTTAAGCTAGTTTATAAGTCGTATGCAGATATTCCCTGTTTATAAAGTGCACATTAAATACCCATGATAAATTCCATTGCGTTTTGCGTTGGCCAAAACCTGAGTCAAGAAATTTGGTAACAACGCCTCCACTTGCTGGATGGACTGGAGAAACCCGCACACTATACACGTCCAAAGTGTTGCATACCTACACTGGGGCATGTTCCAGAGTGTTTAGTATTGTTCGAAGCAGAGTATACTCATAGCCGGTTAATAGCAGTGAAGCCCTGTTTCTGTGAATTTTGAGGCCAGAGTCATTGGAGGCTCCCCTGAAACGTTAGTGAGATTTTAATGAGTCATTTTGTTTATGTCTACGTTTTTCACAAAGGTCGTTATCGACTCTCTCAAAGAGAGCAGTAGTTAGGAGGGAGGCAAAGATATAGTGAATCAGCATTCGCACGGAAAGAAAATCGGAAAAATACAAGAGTTTTCTGAACACATTACATTTTGACCATTCACCCCATAAAGGCATTTTTGAATGTGTATTCATTCAGGTATTATTTATTTCGCAAATTTATGCTATGAAAAACTCAATTATTTTTGTCTTCGTAAAATTCCAGCTATTTTAATGGAACGAATACACTCGATATCTTAAGTTCCAAAGCTTAAAGCGAAGCTTAATTTATCCTCAGGACGTTCTCACCAGATACATTGTCAAATAAGACACAATATGACAATAACGGGGATTCCTGTTCTCTTAGGGCACTCACGTGTCGGCTACAACGCTTGGTGCTCACATATGTTTGTAGCACCGTGTGCTGTAAGCCAGATGTGTTAATATTCCAATTTTATATTAAATTAAGTCTTAAAACATAATTACTCTTCCCAAACTTCAATGATCTGAATATTTTTATTTCTAATAGCCATTATTTGTTTGTATTTTAATTACAGTACATCATCAATAATAATAATTATTATTATCACCGCGTCTTGCTAGCCGTTTGGGTTGTACGCACTTACGTTGATGTGTAATTGTAGGGTGATTGTAAGATGAAATGGAGGACCTACAGTTTAACGTGGGATCCAAACCACGGTGGAGGCCTAGCATTCCTCACATTCACAAGTTGTGATTAATACACGTCTTGTCAGAGGTGAAGGAAGTGTTTGGTAATCAGATAAATCTGTGCCGGGACTGGGGATTGAGCCCCGGACCACCAGCACAGAAGTTTGACACCTTACCCCTATACCACCAGGTCACCCGTCATCAATAAGACAATTAAATTAATTTCAAGGTGGTCTTTAGTATTGGTAAACATATCCCCCCTTCCAAAATTGTCCCCAACATACTAGTTTATTTCTTTAAGTATACAGTATATGTAATAAATAGGCTCTTCTAACTCAGCTCATTCATCTAATTTATAATTAGTGGGTCTCAAGCTGTAAATGATATATATTGCTTACAAAGGAGAGTGTTCAAAACTCTAATCCCAGTCGGGTATATGGTCATAGCTATTATAAATATTTGTATGTAATTATATATATAATAGTATTCAACGTTCACTTTCTAGACTTGTATCAGCCAGCACACGACTTATAAACTAACTTCACAGGTACTGTGTATCACGCCTGATACATCACGCACAGGTTTAGTACGCTTGTTGTGCTGGTTCCTGAATTAATTAGCATAAATCGCTAATAGCCAACCCGTTGGCATTTCAACAAACAAGCACGTACAGTCGTTTCAACTAACAAGCATGTACAGTTGCTTTAATCAACAGTGAATCGATGTGTCTAGAATACAATGTATACTTTTGTGTACACTTGGTTGTACGTGTGTGTAAAAAGAGCCTATAAAATTATCAATCAACAAATACAAATCTGATGTCCACGTATTATTAGTGTCAGGTCATATGTGGGTATATCAAGTTCTCAACTATAAATATCTTGGCATTGAGCCAACTTGTATCTCGGTGATTCTTGGAATGTTCTCACTCCAATCATCATGTTATGTACCCTTCGTTTACCCTGAATGGTAGCAAACTTAACGCGCTTAGTTCCACTATGACGTGGCTGGTAAGATATTATTATTATTATTATTATTATTATTATTAGCACCGCGTCTTACTACCCGTTCGGGTTGTACGCACTTACGCTAATGTGTAATGGTAGGGTGATTGTGAGATGAAATGGAGGACCTACAGTTTAACGTGGAATCCAAACCACGGTGGAGGCCTGGCATTCCCCACATTCAAAAGATGTC
>CABEEJ010004159.1:42727-54969 GCA_901482245.1 Timema douglasi
GATTGTGAGATGAAATGGAGGACCTACAGTTTAACGTGGAATCCGAACCACGGTGGAGGCCTGGCATTCCTCACATTCACAAGATGTCTTGCCAGAGGTGAAGGAAGGGTTTGGTAATCAGATAAATCTTTGCCGGGACCGAGGATTGAACCCCGGCCGCCAGCATAGAAGTCTGGTAAGATAGGGCCGTAGTGTAATAAGTTTGCTTGCTACCTTTCAGGTTAGACGGAGTGCACATACTGACCAAGATATATCGCAGTTGGCTCAAAGTAACATAACTAACAGTAGTATCAAGTATTTGAGAAAATAAGTTGTTGAAAATGTTATACTTTAAATTATTATCCCCAGGAAGTGTAGGGGAGGCGATTAAGGGTATGTTTTTGCAGTTTTTATAGCAAAATTCTTTTTGTTCAAAATAAATACAATATTTCTCCAGCAGAAACATATTTTAATTTTCTTCACATGGTGATATCAACAGTTCTGGAATATCTGTTATGAGCAGAGGTGGTAGTACTGGGAAAAAAGGCACCGGGGTGGTCGTTCTCCTAATTTGAACTATATTTATATTCACGCATACTATGTTGAAAATTAGATTAACAATTTAACGTTTAATATGTTAGAAAATATTTATTGCTTTTAAAATGATGAAGAATATATATATATATGTGTGTGTGTGTGTGTGTGTGTATACATACACATAGTAGTAATTTAACGCAATCTCTTCAGCTTAGGCTAACTATTAAAGCAATTAACATAATTAATTTATATTGTGTTCAGGGTCATCACGAAACACAATTTTGTCTCCACAGCCCACCGACGATACAAGCTCTGAACGTATGGTAGTGGGTCCCTTTGCTTCAAAAGTGGCTAATTTAATTTGATAAACACTAATGATGTAACTTTATTTATATGAATATATAATTATAATGTAGTAGTTATTAAGATAATCACAATAAAACAGCGCCTCAGTTCAAAACAGCTACAAAGAAGTGATTTTAACCAATCTACCAAAATTTAAGAAACTCTAAAATACGTCTTCCTCTACAGTCAGCGTAGTCTAGAAATACATTCTAAACATTTGTTTTCAGTTATATTCCAAAGCATCTGCAACTTTTTTTTATGTAGTCCTAGATTTTTGTTACGTTCATATTATTCAGCCACCAGCTAAAGTTCAATGTTTCTAAATACCTAAACAAGTTTGGAATGTTTCCCTTGACAAACATGACTGTCTTTCTTTCATTCCATCGATGGATATAGTTGTGAAACATCTGACTATTTAATTGTGCGTAATGCTGTTCAAAATAACTGCAGCTGATATAATGATTGGTGTCACGACTTGTCAATAAATCCACGCCATGAAATTACCCACTCTCAGCTGCTTTTAGAATTTCTTTAACTTTTTCGCCTTGTCTGAATTTAATTCATTCGCCCATTCTTACTGTACGATATATCAGCTAATCAGCCTTATTCAGAATATTTTATCTTCCTTGTGGTTCTTCTGAAAGACTCATAAGTTATTCAAGTGCGTCACATTCCACTGAAGCCCTTTTGAACTCGTTTAGTTAAACATTCGCAAACATTTTAATTTTCAAATTCAATTCTGTGTTGAGTCATTGACTTCAGCCTTAAAGTCAACCATTGATGCCTGGCAGAAGTTCCAAATGAACTCGGCTGTTTGAAAACGATGAAACCACCACCATCTAGTATTTGACCCATTTCATTTAGTTATCTCCAAGTGTTAATGCGATTGCTAGAAATTGTAAAGTGGTCAGGGTTTTAGGCCCTTAGCTCTCTACCATTTCTTTTACATATTTTAGTCTGCCATTGTTTATTTTGTTAATTTAATACCATTCTTAAAACCACTAAATTTACTATGTTTGTAATAGGCTTGCAAGTGCCCAATATTTATAATATTCAAAGACATTTAGTAACATTTTATATATCATTTTACCAAAATCCCCCCTTTAGTTTATTAGGAAACATGTTAATATAATCAAAATACTGAGAGTATTACACTTATAGTACATTTTTGTTTTCCAATCAGTTAAGCCTATTTTAATAAATGGCCTTCAGCATCTTCCTTGTATTATTCTTTTCTAGGCCTAATTTAATCTCTATATTACTATCAAATGTTTACTTATAAGAGAGTGTGAGGTTTAATGTAAATTATAAGCTGTCCAAACCATAACCAAAATTGTAAGCAATATATGTTTTAAATTTCAATACATTAACTTCATTTTTAAGGCCTTTAACTTTTAAATCTAGTAGTTTTTATTCTTGTAAAGTCTTTGTTGGAATCTTAGAGACTTCTAAATTTATTACTTTTACCTTTCATTTTTAAGCATCGTGCTATTTTATTTTATGTGTACCCGGAAGCTGTGAGATGCACCCGTGGTTTCATAATGGAAAGGGGAGGTTTGGCGCGAACAGATAGCCAGTCAGAACATCTGATTTAGCGTCTGTGGTTTGATATTAGGTGGAAGTGAAGCGTCAGACGCAAAACACTTGCCTGTTAGCACGCGGACTGATAAGACTTATATTCAGAAGTTCGAATAGTCGCGTTCTTTTCGCGTTGGTCAAGGAGAGTTTAGAGATGGGTGGGATAAAATGGAGACTTCGTGGCTAAATTACCACCACATCAACAATTTATCCACCTCTATGTATTAAGTAATTTATTTTATTTTCAAAATTTATTTTAATGTTTATTTACAATAAAATCTCAGCCTCTCTTTCATAAATTTATACTTATTTAATCGGTTATGTTCTCCACCCCCACCATTAATTAGTTAACCCCGAGAAGCTTTACGGAATCCACTGGTTGCCGTGGACAAATATTAAAGAAGAAGATGGAGGAATTAGACTTGTTAGACAATTATGTTGTGTTCTTAGAAGACTGATTAAATAACGCATATACCTAATGTGTTCATAAATGCTTAATATAATACATAGTTTTAATAATTGCCAGTTTAAATCCATTGTTCAAACAGTGCCAAATTAAAATTATAGGAAATTTCTCACAAATAATTGTTGCCACTCCTGATCACACCCACTATCAGTGGCATAGCAAGGTAATTCGATGAGTGGGCGGGTCTTGACTTTGACACCCCTACCCAGTGTAGGAACCAAATTATTATAAGAAGCTTAGTAAGACCTTAAATAAAAGTAAGGCTGCAAAACCAATCCTCTAACAAGGCATTCAACCTAATAAAAGGTCGTCAAAGCAGTGAATCCCTAATATAACCCCTTATAATAATTATAGCAAAAATAATAATAGCTATTATTATTATTTTTAAAACTGTTATAAATGTATTTTTATATTATTTTCATTTTTTTTTACTTATTTATTTTATTTACAAAATTACATCTCTATGATACCCCTTGACTGATGGTAGCGGGTGTAGAACATCCTACACCCCTCCCCTTTGATACACCCACTGCGCACCATTAGGGCCTATATGCAAAACAAATTAGATATATTTTTTATATTCTTCAATAAATTAATGTTACCGAAGACAAAATAAGAAGGATTTTTTCCATTGCTTATTCTATTTAATTTTGATCAAATCAAGAAAAATATTCTTCATTCTTTATTTATTGTAGTTCTTATGTAAATTCTGAGTAGGGATGTGAAAAAGTATTGATACTTTACTAATATCAATATTTTCCTTTCAATACTAGTATTTTACTCGATACTTTTACTGATATTAGTACTCGCACTCCGGTATCGAATCGTTATAGAAAGAAAAACACCTTTTTGTTATCTTCACTCATGCTGGGATTAAAGTTTTACTAGAGTGGAATGTGGAGAAAGAACAAATTACACTGTTTCCACTTTCACTCATATTTTGCATGACTATCAAGAAGCAACTATAGCATATTTTAGCTTATCCTAATTCATAGTTTTTCTTTCATCTTTATCAATACAGCCTGATACCTGACGGGTTGAGTAGCGACCAGTATACTACCCCTTCCTTTATCACTGTGCAAGGTCATCACAAACTAAACAAAATAAGTTTTTGTATAACTCAATGAACTCAGTCAAATAAGTTTGCACCAAGCAGATAAAGCAGAAAAGCAGGAGAGGGCGTTCATTCTTCTATTCTTGGTCAATAGCTAGTAATCTACTTTGATAGAGTATATATACGACGAGTTTAGTTCAAATGTGGCACCTCCCCAGAAGTGAATCATGGAAGTTTTTTAAAAGTGGGATAGCGAAAAAGCATCTTGTAAAATTTGTTTTAGATTATTAAAAACCATCGTAATTTTCAGTATTAAGTAAATATAAGAACATAATTATGATGCAAAAATTGAAATTACTATTACTAAAAAAAGAAAAAATATTTTTTTTCAGATTAAAATTTTGATACCAATATTTACTGTTATTGATACTTTTCTTTAAATACTAGTACGGTATCGATATTTTTGATACCAATACTTTTAATGAGTACACTATCGATACTTTTCTTTCAATACCCCATCCCTAATTCTGAGTGTAGAAATTTAATTTAAGCTTGTGAACTCATCAATCATTAGTAATTGTTTCCTCTCTTCATTTACCACTTTGAGATATTCTATTAAGTCAAATATTCATCTAAATCAGGCTCACCGACACCCAGGCACATGAAAATAGTGTAAATCCTAGGCTATGGTAAATTATAGGTATCTGTTACAAAATAACTACAATAGCGCGTGACTCTAAAATACCCTTAAAGTGTGACTACTCTAGCAGGCCTCGTATCTATTACGCATCCCGAGGCCTTATCGCATCCAGGTTTGGTTCCGAATTTTGGTTTAAAAACTACATTTATAAACCTTTTAAAGCACCAGGGCGGCGCTCCGGCAGCTAAGAAAGTACCAGGGCATCCCCCTGGACCACCCTGTCTCGACTACTGCACTGGCTATGAGCATAGCAGCATTAGCTGAACAACTTTTTAAATTAAGCGAAAATTTTGTCAATACATTCCAGGACACCCTTGACAGATATTCAAGAACTGTTGATATCGCCATATGAATATAATTAAACTCTTTGTTTCTATTGGAGAAATGTGTAATTTATTTGTACGAAAAAATTCTTTGAGAAAAAACTGCAAAAAACACTTACTGTTTTTCGCTTCAGCTACACCCCCACCTTAAGAAATGTATATGAGGCGATTTGAATCTGGTTCAGAAAGTGTGGAGGCGGTGGGAGTAGACGGGCACATTTTACTCTGAATTCTTGTTATTTATGTTTACTTAATACTATTTGTAACCCCCTTCCCCTCCCCAACAATTTCTAAGATAAAATTTCTTCCTATAGCTTAAAGGCAATTTATTGTATGCACAATAACTTGTAAATCAATGTAAATTGTGTGTAATTGTTATTTTGTATTGTGTAAAAAGGTTAAACTATGAGAAAATGCTTCTAATAAACATGAGAATATTTTATTAAATTTCCCCTAGGCTCTACCTTTCTTACAAAGTTTTCCTAAACAGCCCTATAGTAATTTCAGCAACAGCTTCACACCTGTATCCCCCTGACCCGCTAAATGTAAATTGTCACCCGAATGAATCAAGAAAGCACCTACCTGACAAATCCTGTTTCATGCAGCATCGTTTACCCGTTTTTTTCACTGTCGATCCCTTCTTTTAGTCTTTTTTTCAGCGGGCGGGTCTTGTTTCGGTCTGGAAACTTTCTGAAATATTGGTGTAGCCTCGGGGAAGTCCCACAGAGAAAACTTTGTCCTGGAGGTAATGAGGGGAAGGGGGCGCTTAAAGGGGGTGTTCCCCAACCACATAATTACACAGTGGACTCAAGCCTCGCGTTTCATTAAGTGAACCAATTTAATATGTAACCTAATTTTTATTTTACTGTGTCCGTTTTAATAAAAGTTTAAAAAAAGCTTAATCCACGCAGTAGAACTAAGGAGGAAATGTGAGAAAATAAACCCACAATAGCGGGAAGATGGTTGGGAAAACCATTACCCAGTGCCACTAACTGTGATTAGAACTTTGTCCTTCCCATCATTGGAAAACCGAAATGTTGCAAACCTGTTGCCTTAGACCATGGTACCACCGTACATTTTATTTATTTAATACACTGATACAATAATATCACTGAACATTTTAAACCTAGTTTTAGCTAAATAAAATTGACATTCTGATTGATATTTGTTTTCGATGAACATTGATCATATTTTACTATATTATTAGTAGTATTTTATAGGTATTGCTAATATATTTCAATAGAAACAACTGAAGGTTACAACAATTGACGTATAAATATATGAAAGTAGTTTTAGTAAATTTTGTATACCCACTTCAGTGGCCACATGGCCCGAGGCATTACTCTCACAACAAACTAGACTTTCGAGGATGGGGAGATCGGGGTTCTAACCTGGTCGGATGTACTGAGGTTTTATTTTAATATAGTTTTCCACTATCCCTCCACTCAAATGCGGGTAAACTTCCTCTAAATTCAACCTTCTTAATTTCTAACACATTATTATAATTAGTACATAGGCGTACGCCCGAACGGTTAGTAAGACGTGGTGCTTGGAAAAACTATTTTGTAACTGTCAGATATAGTTCTTATCATAAACCTACTACTATATATTGAAACTGAATGCGACACAGAGTCTTCTTAGTTAGTTGTATAAGTGGCTTCCGGCTTAGGATTCTAGGCTCGGAATATTACGCGTTTACAAACTATACAATTACATTTCTGTGTAAAAAAAAACCCCACATTTATCTAACCTCAACTCTTGCACAGGATTGCTGCTAAACAGGATTTATTTTATCCTCGTAGCAACAAAAATGTGTATACATTTTTTTAAACTTCATCTCAATACGAGAATTGTGTGGAAACGCCTAAATGTGAAACTTGCGTAATCCAGCGTTAATTATTCTTATGAAGCCATCTTGTCTTGGGAAAGAGAGAGAGAGAGATTGTCAGCATTACGACTGTCAATATGAAGGTCACACGGACACTTAAGGATTTGCAGGTACAGCTTAGAATCTTGCATCCAGTGAGCTTGGCTACAGATTAAGACAGGAAGATACTGTATGTGACAGTTGCAAAATCTGCTAAAACAATCCTCATAAATTTATTCATCAAGTAATATGATATTAGCCACTTCGGTGGCTGCATGATCTAAGGCGCCACCCTCGCAACATACTAGACTGCCGATGATGGGAAGATCGTTGCTCGATCCTGGTCGGGTGTGCTGAGGGTGATTTTATTTATTTCCCAAGCCCACTATTTTAATTAGTACATAAGCATATAACCCGAATGATTAGTAGGACGCGGTTATAAAAATATATAAAATGATATACTAACAGAATTACCCGGTATTACGAAGCTACCCCGGACATAGCTTTTCTTAGTTTAAAACAGACAGTTAAAACCTCTTCACGTTATTTTTTCCAGCCCAGTTTTTAGTAAAATTAAAAATATCTAGTAAACCAAATTAAATTCCTGCTTAGAAGTACACGTGTTTGTGCAGAGGGGCTACTAATTTTAAAATTTTAGCCCTCTGCCTGCGGTAGATATCACGCAATCTCATGACAGACAGACAAAAACGGAATTTTATTAGTATAGATAACTGTGAAACTTTTTATAGCTAGTATCAATGCCTATAATATAATAATAATAAAGTAAACTGTTAGTCAATGTTGACCACAAAAAGGTATGTTTCCTACCATTGCGATATTTTGGTCGACATAATAACTTTATCTGGCAGCTCAAAACTGTATTTTCATGTATTCATACGACAAGACATGTGTTATGCAACAATCACATTAGAAAGATTGACAATGAATGCACTGACCATTTTGTGACATTTATTTTGTTAGTGCTCTAAAAGATTCTTCACCTCATGCCCTGCATATTACTACCATCCGTCTGTCTGAATATTTACATTAAGGGGGTAGGTATGAGGAACAAAAAAATTGTAGGGGAAATATACCCGGCATTCACGTGGAAGGGAAAAACATCTTAGTACACCTGGCCATGGTTCAGACCCCAACCTACTCAATCGTTCGCAGACCATAACAATACGAGACTGACGCCTTTGTATGCCCACTGCGAACTATAAAAGGTCCTTTCAATGGCCAACTTCAAATTTCCAGAGCTAACAATAATTTTGTAGAAATACATTAAATCATATATTTTTAACTTGTCTTTACTGAATTAAAGAATATAGATAAACAATTAAATTGTATTGTATCTAGTAAAACTAGTCCAGGGGGACTATTACCGCCAAAGCTTGATTAAAATCATCTTTCACCGAGAAAGAGGAAAAACGCAGCGAGACTTGATGACCTCAGAACATGAGTGCGGTCAACAACAGGTCTTGGAAAGTTAGTTTAAATCACGTGGGGCATAGACCGGTCTAATAATATTACCTACGGTAAACAAAAGATTTTAGAAAATCAGTCAAATAACTTGGGTAATGCACAGCTCTAGAAGAATTTAAGTTCAAATCAGATCAAAATTAGCTCGATGAATCAAATTAGAATAGAGCATTTAATTATCTAGATTTGGGTTTAAAAAAATGTAGGGGTGTGCGAAGGCAACTTTTTAAATGCGAAGCGAAGTCAAAGCGAAGCTTGAAACTTGCGAAGAAAAGTTGAGGTCGAAGTCCTATAATAATAATAATAAATGCACACAGGCTTACTGATAAACTTAGTAAATTATCAATAAGTTTTAATATTTACTTACAATGTGGAGCTGATAAAATTATTTTACAAACTTTACATACGCATGTATTTTTATCTGCATTTCTATGAAAATAATTATAAATTAAGTTCTGTTTTCGTTTACCACTTTCCATACTAGCCATTTTGAATAATAAAGAAAACGCGAGGAAGCTATGAAAAAACCCTGTGTCAAAATGCACTTGTAAATTTGTCACAGATAATTTTAAACTGATAGAATATTATGGACTAAATATTTTACGTGAGCTGGGATGATAGCAAAACTAAAGCGCTTTCTCTGCTTCATACAAGTGACTAAGGTGTTAATTCTTTATATGTATTTTAATTTTTTACAAAATTATGTAGGTGATAAAGAATATAATATATTAATATTTAATTACCTGCTTTTAATCTATGCTTACGTTATGGTAGTTGAATTACCAGTCGGTGTTTAAATTATCAAACAATGAAATATGTATTATTTACTAAGATAAAATTAAATCATTTGATAATTTATCGATGTTTTATCCTTTCCTCGATTTTTTTTCGAATATACGAAGGTTATCGTAGATGTCGAAGTCGAAGCCGAAGGAGATTTGACCTTCGACTTCGACTTTTCGGAGCTTCGCAGACCAACAAAAAAAGTCATTTCTGAGCTTAGCTCAGATGTAGCACCAGGAAACACAAGTTGTCCTAATATGAACATATCGTTGCCCCGGTAACACCAAGGAACACACGTTGTCCTAATATGAACATATCGTTGCCCTGGTAACACCAAGGAACACACGTTGTCCTAATATGAACATATCGTTGCCTAGGTAGCACAAAGGAACACAAGTTGTCCTAATATGAATACATAATTGCCCCTGTAACACAAAGGACACATGTTGTCCTGATATGAATATATCGTTGCGCCGGTAACACAAAGGAACACAAGCTGTTCTAGTACAAATGTATAGTTGCCCCATTAACACCAAGGAACATAAGTTGTCCTAATATGAATGCATAGTTGCCCCGGTAACACCAAGGAACACAAGTTGTCCTAATATGAATGTATAGTTGCCCCAGTAACATCAGGAAACACATATTGTCCTATTATAAATGTATAGTTGCCCCAGTAACACCAAGGAACACAAGTTGTCCTAATATGAATGTATCGTTGCCCCAGTAACATCAGGAAACACATATTGTCCTATTATAAATGTATAGTTGCCCCAGTAACACCAAGGAACACAAGTTGTCCTAATATGAATGTATCGTGGCCCCGGTAACTTCAGGAAACACATGTTGTCCTAATATAAATGTATAGTTGCCCCAATCTGATATGATTGTGTTAGGACAAAACAAGAGGGCCGATATTTAGATACTTGCTAAACAAATGACGGTTAATGTGTCTTATGTTGAGATGGTTACTAGAAATAACATAGGGACCAATATATAATGATTTTTTTAAATAAATTATAATTATGGTGTCGGATGTTGTGGTGTATACTAGGAAAAACCTAGCAGTTACTTTATCTAACCTCCAAGTTTATCACTAATGTTTTTATAAACATGAAATTACATTAGTTTTTGCGTCCAAGTGGCTTAAATATTTGATTTAGTCTCGTATCTTGAGGACCTTTCTTCGTATCCTCGTGGAAGTGATGAATATATTTTGTTTGTGTGTATGGGTTCATCAACCTAGCCGATTAACAATACATTTAGGCACTAGGATTGGGTGTGTAGTATTAGACGTGTTGTCTTAGGTTAATTTATTTCTAAGTAGAGCCTACCTAATATCCAATCAATAAACATCTAGGCGCTAAGACTGGGTGTGTACTACTATTAGACGTATTGTTTTGATTAAGTCATTTAATAAGTCCTGCCATCAAATTAATAAAACGTCTAGTATTTAGGAGAAGTACAGATTTAGTTTAAGATAGATTGTAAGTCCTGCTATATAATTAGTGAATATCTAGAAGCAAGGGCTGGGTGTGTAGTATCAGACGTAGTCGTACAGTATCTCATCAAGCTAGTTTGTAAGTCTTTCTTTAAAAGGAATAAGTGTTTAGATCTAGGTTGGAAAACCCTATCGCCAATTGCCACAAGTGGCGAATTAGCCACAAAAGTGTGGCGAATTTGAGTTTGCCAGCTCTCACATTAATATAAACTTTTTCTCAACGGCTTGTGCTGGTTGTAGACTTGTAACTGAGTGGTTAAGGTGTAACTATTTTGAATAAAAGTGTTCAAACAGTGTGTGTTGGTTTTTAAACGTTCGATTGCACAAACTAATTTCTCGATTGGTACATGGTGTGGGGAATTTCACTTATCATTCGCCACACTTGTGGCTACATTGAAAAATATTTTGCCCACCTCTTATCTAGGTGCTATGTCTATGTGTGTAGTACTGACAGTACCAACGTACTGCACTAGGTTAAGTCATGTTTCCTACCTGCGAACAGGATCTGGCTCTCACTGGTACAAACACTCATTAGTAATATAACTATCACGGTCTTCATGGTAAGGCGCTAAACTGATCACTGAACCGGTCCTGCCTCTTCCCTACTCCTTTATATGTACTTCCCAGTCCACGAGGACTCAGTGGAGCGGGTAACAGTTACCAGTCTATGCTTTAACAGTCCAGCTTAGTGGAGAGAACGTCTGCCCTCTGAGTCAAGCGTCCCCAGTTCGATCTCCAGAGAATGTATCTATAAGAAATTGCCTGTGCTGACTCATTATAAGACACATTATTGTGGTAAGGTTTGGTAATTGTGATTGTTCCATAAAGGGCCACCCTTAGCATTTATCCACAACCCTTAGTTAAATTTTTTTCCTCAACGCACTTGATCTGTATAAATGCTCAAAGAACAAATGTGGCAAGTTTGAATTAAATCGGTTAGTGTGTTCAAAAGTTATCGTGATACATATCCACCACAGACAGACAAATGCAAATCGGTGGAGTTACAACGGATAACTATCTTCACTCGTTTAATAAATCAAACCACATGATTATGTTTTAAATAATTTTCACTCTGATAATATTTGCTAGAGTGCCTATACAGGGAGCCTACTATGGGATCGTTCAAGCAAATATTTCCCCTACCAGCTTGTTTTTCCCTTCTGCCATCCAAGCAAATGCGGGAGCCCCAAATCGCGAGGCCCTGTACGACCACACCGTTTGCACACTCCTAAAGGTGGCCCTGGTTTCAGAATTAAGCTGGGATGAGCGCTAAGAGTTTGTACACGCATAAACTTACACAAAAATTATATCAGAGGTTATTATTACAGGATTGAACGTAAAAACATATATTACAGTACTATTATTATTATTACTATTATTATTTAACACCGCGCCTTAGTACCCGTTCGGGTTATACGCTTATTACAGTACTAAAATGGTAAATTCATAAATATATCACAGTAACAGAGTACATTCACAAATACACTACAGTTACATACACTTTATATCTCAGATAATACAGGAATGCAATTTAAGGTCATTCGACAATCAGACCTTTCAAAGAATGACCAAGACCTTGTAAGGCTATAGCGTGTTGGTAGTGATTTTAACATATAGCGGCGGTGGG
>CABEEJ010004159.1:57949-68931 GCA_901482245.1 Timema douglasi
AAAAAAAAAAAAAAAAAAAAGGGGTATTTAGAACGTATTGGCTCTCAATCCAAAGGAGGGAATAGAAGCCTTTCTCCAGAAATTTGGATGCCCTTAGAAGTTTCATAGAGTGTTCCTGACTTGGAAAATTTTACGAAAATTATACTACTCTAGAAGTTATTTGGAGTGGTTCTCATCCAAAAGATTTTTTTTTAATTTGCAGTCTTCTAGAAGTTATTAAAAGTGTTCTTCAACTGGATATCTTTTGAAGATTAATATATCTCTAGACAATTTAAAGTGATCTTCCTCTGACAATTAAAAAAAAAAAGATGTTCTTGTAAACATTCTAGAGTGGTTCTTTTATAGCAATTCTTTTTGAAATCTGTGCGTCTAGAAGATATTTTGAGTTTAAAGAAAAATCTTGGTTAGAGTTTAGTGCACACAACCAAATAAATATAATTTATTACATCTATGTGTGTGCCATGGGTCTAACTACCTGCCAGGGCTATCCACAACTTAGTATATAGGCTATTAAGGAAACTGTAAGTGGAAGGCGTAATAAAACAACTGGGAGGAAAACATTTACATATCTAACTGTCTTCCTATAAAATGTAGTCGAGGAAAAATCTCTCACTACAGATAGAATGTTTGTTTGAAAGCTTAAAGTAAAAACACCGTTCTTAACAGTTGGCATTACAAGTCAGTTATCACTGGTACGTAAAACAACCATTACAAGTATTTTGTTGTTAACACATTTTGAATTCACTCTGGGTCTCTTAGCAGATATTGTTCAAAATAAAGAGCTTGTGAAACGGTCATATTATTTATCCACCTACACTTTTATTGGCTTTGAAAAAAATATATTTATGTTGTACAAACCTCATACAATGCGCCTGATGTATTCTCTCTCTCCATTACCCCCTTCCTACGGTTCATACACCACTCGTATTATCAATCGGAAATCACATGATCACATGAATTTATGCATGAACATATAAATGTAGTTTTTTTTTAAACTATCAGACACTAAGATCCTTAGTACTAACCCTAAATAGTATAATGTAACTTGCGCCTAATGATTACACATCGGCCCTATATTCCAGTGTTCTTTTACTTTAAAATATATTATCAAGGGTAGCGACTAATTAAAATGTTAAACCCAGCTGAATTAGGCTAAGAAATTTTATTTTATTTACATATATTCAAACAGCGCTGATAAGGCATAAACTTTAAGATTTCTTTACTTACCCAGGTTTTTCAGGCCAAAGAATGTACTTTCCTAGTATTTTATAATAAAGGCTATACAGACAAAATACTATAATTTTCATTTATTTATATTAAATTACTGGCATAAAGATTATAAAGCATGGGCACACGGTGAAAATATTTGGAAGGAGGGGGCTATGTTTATTGTAAACAAAATTTTACTGAAAAAACTATTTATGAGTAATTTAAAAACAACATATATACTAAACACAAGTTATGATTTGACATTACCTATACATGTATATATGTGTGTGTTGTCAAGTCATTATATATATATATAATTAATATAATATATAATATATAATTAATTATATATATATAATTAATATAATATATAATTAATTATATATATAATTAATATAATATATAATTAATTATATATATATATATATATATATAATATTTAGCTATAATGCATAAGTAATGGCTCAAAAACATTACAGTTTGCATACATTAAAAAAAAGGTCATCATCATTACAAAATGAAATTCACCCTCCTTGGATTCAGTGAAAACCTGGTGATAACTAATTCATCTGTGTCCACTTTGATTTCTCTGTGAACACTGAGAAGGGTAAAGCTGGTTAGGCGATCTTGTGGCATGGTGTTACGCAAGTAGATTTTCAATCTTTAATGTCGAAAATGACCTTTTAGGTGAAGCAGTGGAGATGGTAAGATTCACCAGTATTAAAAGAAGTATTCTCAAATTTGGATAAAATGTTTCAATACACTGCAAAAATTCTTTTATTGCAGTGCTTGGTCTGTCTTTTAGACTTACACTGCTCCACTTCTTCTCCCATAATTGAAATTTTGCGAATAACATGTCAGGGCGTAAAAAATGTTATCTGTAGAAATCTACACTCAATTGCAAGTTATGGCCACTTTCATCATCTGCAAGATATATAGGAATCACTTTTTGGATGTTTGAGAGAAGCTGGTTGTAATTTCAGCAGCGTGCCTTAATTTCATTATTACATTGTCTAAGAATGGTATAACTATTGCTCTCCTGTAGTATTCCTCTGGACCTAAGGCTGGAAAATTTTCTTTATGAGCCTGATGCGCAGTTGATCTGGGCATTGTGATGGTGCCACCAATATTAATGCTGTTGCATACAGTGCCTTAAATTCCTCTTCGGAATCACTGCGTTGCAGTTCTAAAACTTCCAAAACTATATTTACATCAGAGCAGGCTTCAGAAATATAAATCTCTTCTTTTGAAGTACCTTTGACAGCTGCAGTGTAAAATAGAATATTTTCTCAATTACATTAGTCATATAATAAACTTCCCTGCAGTAATGAACTCTAATAAGTGATGCCAAATTTAAAGTTTCTTGATTTTTCGAAGACTGAAGTTTTTCCAGTGAATTAACTACTGACTTATACACTTCTACGAATCTCATAACTGCCTCGTGTTTACTAGCCCATCTGGTTTGGCAAAGAGAAAGAAGAGATGTTCGTTTTGATGTAGATGAATCTTGGACAATGCATTCTTTCAAAACAGAATTTTTGTATATTATGTCGTACATTCGCAGTATAAATCTATATGAAGAACATTCTTTACACAATTATATTTATTTCGGGGGGTTTCAACCCCCTGAATGACCCCTCAGCGTACGCCCATGTTATCAAAAAATAACATTAATTGGGGATAAACTAGTAGTTTACAATTTGTAATGCTCTTTAATTTGTATTTCCTTCACAAATTAATGCAAAAAAAGATAATGAAAATTTCACTGACATTTTAAAATATTTAAGACTTCTCCTTTACTTTACATGTCACCCCCAATAACTTTACTTTACAGCTTTTACCTCTTTTCCATGTATGTTGTTTATCCTGAAAGGTGGCAAGCAGTTTTATCTTGGCAGGTTAAACTGTGACTCATGGGTGTAGGGCGTATTTAATTTTGAGAGGCTTTCAAATTGTAAGTTTTTGACTTGATGCTAAAACTTTTTAGAAATAAGAAAGTTATTTCGAATGAGATAGAGAGAGCAAATAACAAGTTGTTTAAGAACTTTTCCACCTCCGCCCTTTCCCCCCAGTTTATGTTTGAAGATTGAATGCTTTATAAATTATTTGTAATGTTCTTCAAGTGGACAGTTTTTGAAAATTAAACTCTTTTAAATGAAATGTATAGACATGCCCTTGATGATTTTTAAATTTGGATAATCCTACAGGTTATTTGGAGTAGAGTCCTCCTTCAGAAAATTTTTGAAAATGTAGTTTCTCTAGACGCTATTTTAAGTATTGATAAACAAGATTTTTTCATAAATTAGAAGCTATAGAAGCTATTTAAAGTAGTTCTCCTCCAGACTTTTTTTGAAATTTGGGGGCCCTAAAAAGGGTATAGACCGTTCCTAGCCTGATTTTTTTAGTTATAAGATTAGATAAGTTGAATAAATACTTAGTATTTTTCTTACAAATCATCCATACAACATCATAAACTATAGTATCACAACAATGTTTAAATGAGGTTTAAATATTTTTTTAAATTTAAACAAAAACAAGAAAGCTTGTGAATTAATGTCCAGCTTTTTAATTTTATTAGGGTGAATAAAGATAAGTTTCAAAATTTGTTCCGTTATGGGTGCTGCCAGCAGTACTCACGGTTTATTTTGGCGTTTTCATGAAAACTACCATGCCACAAATTATGGGGATAGTATATTCTTGTGGCACAAATTCAGCACTAAATATTGGCATAGGTTTCAGAATTTGTCCCGCTATGGGTATTGCCAGCAGCACCCACTGTTTTTTTTGTTGTTTTCACGAAAACTACAGTGGCACAAATTATGATAGTAAGATATTCTTGTGGCACAAATTCAGCACTAAATATTGGCATAGGTTTCACAATTTGGGCCGTTAGTGGTGTTGCCAACTTCACGGGCCTCTCAGCAGAACGTCTCTCACGTGACGTGTTAGTTTGTAAACACAAATCGATGAGTTGTAAAAACAATGATTCTTGGATCTGATTAACATATTTTCCAGTTGTTCTTTGGTTAAGAGAAAACTATATATAAAGCAACAAGGAACATAAGTTATGAAAACGGAACCCAAAATTAACCAAAGAAATGTAATTTGAAGTCTGTCACAATAATACAGCGCGTAGGATGGTATTTTGAAAAGCAAAAAATACCAAACAAACGTCTATAGGGTAATTGTAATATTAAAATCCGCTAGTATGTCTAGATCAAACATTTAACCTCTGACCAAAAAAGGAATTATAGGAAATTGACTTTTAAAAATCTTGAGTGGTCTGGCTTTCCCTTGTTTTCAAAGCATCGACAACAGTGGTGCAAGAAAACAAAACAGCGCTGTCAACCAAGCAGATTTTCCAAGAATTTTTCGTGACAAACGTCCACGCCCTGATTGTATTCCTACCATCTTTTCTTTCAGTGAAAGGTTTATTCATTCATTGTTATATATTTTCCCATTATTAAATCTTTTACTGAATATTTTAACTGATTTTTCTACATATTTATATTCATATTTTGTAGGTTAATACTAGACCAATATCTGGGATCTAGTTATTAAACATTCTCACACACAAAACTGTGTTTAAAAATTAAACTGAGTTATGTAACAAATCAAGGATATCAAACTCTGTTAAACCTAGTTATTTCTTATGCTCAGTATTCATGTTTAGTTTCGTATTATCCACTTTGGTGGTTGCATGATCTAAGGTGCTACTCTCACACTAAACTATACTGCCGATGATGGGTAAATCGTGGTTCTATCCCAGTCGGGTGTACTGAGGAGGGTTTATCCTGAATTGTATACCACTCTCTCTCTCTCCCCACGCAAATTCGGATACACTTCCTCTAAATTTAACCTTTTTCCTCCCTAACACATTAGCATAGTTAGTACATTACCGTATAACCAGAATAAGTAGTAAGACACGGTGCTAAAAATAATTGGTTATATTTAATACAGTAGTAAAAAAACACCCATCTCTCCCCATACATAAATAAACACACAATATCATCTACCNNCCCCCCCCCCCTTTTTTCTCTCTTTCCCTCATATAGCTATATACAAGCAATATTGAGAGCTTACGTCAATTTTATTAGAGGGCTAGGTACCCCTTAGAATAATAATCAGCTTTCTGCGTACGCTCTTGAAACTAAGATACATTTAATTTAAACTCTACGAACACTGATGCGTTTTTCAGAAGAAGGAATAAAGTCACAAATACATATAAAAAGTGGAGGACGTATGAAAATAAGAGCAAAGCCTATTCTTTTTAGATGGAGAAGGAACGTAAAAACTAACCACAGACTGGTTCCGGCCGAGTTATAACTACTTTTCTGCTTATCGGTCGTAACAAAAGGCTTCTGTTGCAACTGCCGGTAACTGTCGAGTCATCAACGGGTGTAGCTAATTTATTTTTCCTGGAAGCGGATAGGCCTAGGGATGTGAAACAAGTATCAACACTTTACTAATATAAATATTTTCCTTTCAATACTATTATTCTTTTACTCGATACATTTGTTCCTATAATTTTACTGGTATTAGTACTCACACCTTGATATTGGATTGGTATCAAAAGAAATAATGTTTGTGTTATATTCACTCGTGCTGGAATTAAATGTTCATTAGGGTGCAAAGGTGGATCCAGATCATTTTCATAGGGGGGTCATAGTTATAAAATAGCATAGCTACTTACAATGTTAGATTTCTGTTAAAAGCCATTTAATAGTTTCTCATTCATATGAGATCTTATGTATATTTTAAACCATGATCATCCTCTCCAATTTTTAAAAATCTGATAGTTTGTATATATTATTTGGAGTGGCCCTCTAACATTTAAAAAAATGGTTCATTCTAGAAGCTATGAATAGTCTTCGCCTTGTTTTTATAAAATATATTATTTTATAAGCCATTAAAAATTTTCCTCACCTAGACATTTTTGAAATTTGGATGCCCCCGAAGCTATTTAGAGTGATCGTCACCTTAATTGTTTACGATAGTTAGATACCTCTAGAAGATAATCTTTGAAGTGGTCTTCCACCAACAAAATTTTGAAAGTTGAATTATTTCAGAAACTAGACTAATTGGGGTGGTCCTCGCCTGAAAGTTCTTTAAACTTACATGCAGCTAGAAGCTATTTGGAGCTGTCCTCCCCTAGATATTTTTAAAATTTGGATGACCTTTAAAGCTATTTAGAGCTTTCATCCCCAGAATTTTTCTGCAAGTTAGATTCCTCTAGTCTAGTAGTTATTTGAAGTGGCCTTCTTCGGCAAATTTTTGACAATAGAATGCATTTAGAAGTCATTTGGAGTTGGATTTAAGGCCATCTTTCAGCTTCATATTTGATAATATCAGAGGATTTGAAATATATCTGGGGAAGGGTAATTTATTCTATGGAGGGGTAAATTATTTCGAGTGGGCAGAATCCCCCACAATTCCGCCGCTCTTGCTGTCCACACATACTCTATATTCGGTATTCGTGGATGAACTGCTCTCCAGAGAGACGGGGGAGGTTGCGGCTAAAACCCCAGCTGGGCAGCTCTTTCTTTTATGTTCTTTGTCCAAGAGAAGAAAATGGGTTCATCTAATCAACGGTAAAAGGCAAGAATAAGGTGAATATGGTCATATTTTAATGTAAGACTTACACCTTTATGGCGAAGAATTCAAAACGTACCTTAGATTGAACCATGAACAGTTCGTGCAAGTCTCTAAATTTATAGGGGCGGACATTGGGAAAGAAGATGTGCGATGTTTAACCAAAATCGCCAGTCTGGCAATCAAAAATAAAGCGAGCTGGCCTACGTTATGTGACTGGTTTCACGTCGCGTGCGCTACGCATAATAGTTTGGTGCGAATGGACTTAACACTTTTGGCTTTTATATATACTCCCATCAAGAGGAGTTGAAAACCACATCATTGGTCATGAGGTCAAAGGGGTCAAGCTATCAATATACTGTACTTCTAGTGACGGCTACAATGAGGTCCGAATTTTGGTTGGGTGTATTGGGGTGGGGGGTGGCTTAGTATGGACAGTCACTTAATGTTATGGGATTTGGGGGATAAATTTGTCATAGAATAGTTCTTATACTAACCGCTAGTAAGAGTCATAGGTCTAGTAATTGTTTAAAAAAAAATATGGGCCCATACATTACGATCGTATTTCTTATATGTATTGACTCTTATAGTCTGGCACAAATATTTTTTTATAAATATATGTTTTCAGTAAACTACCCTTAAATAATTATACCTCAGAAAAATAAACATCCTACTTTGTTAGTCATACGAGAACTCTTCAAGTAGTTTTGAACAAAATTGTTAGAGTTTTTAAAAAAATTCGAATTTAAAATAGTGGCCATAAGCAAACTACCCAAAATGAATATTTTTTAGAAAAACAAACTTAAAATCTTATATGTCAAGGAATTAAATACTTCTCAGAAACACAATTTCAAAATAAATAGTACAGTGCACTGCACATACTTTTTGTCTCTTTTATCTTAAGACAGAGATATTTACTAGAAAAAAATCGTAAGATTTGTGAAAATAATAATAGTTATTGTTGTAGAAACACTCCACCAAATAGCATAAATGAAATAATACACACTGTTACAGAAGAAATGAGAAAGTAGGAAAAATTTCCACCAAAGTGCATTATAACCAATTTCTTTTTTCAAAGAACTCCATAAAAAATATATTTGTCTATAAATCTAAAGCTACTGGTTTAAAAAATAAATATTTTCTTATAAAAGATTTTAAATTTTAATAGTACTATAACTGTAAACAGATTAGTTAATATCTTAAATAGTTGCACATATATGATCAAAATTAGAAATTTCTGCTAGTATAAGGTGCCCTTAAAGTCATTTTCATGGATAAACTAGAATATAAATTTTGTTTTTATTATTAAATAATCTCTCGATACAAAATTTAATATAAATTGTAATAGCTCATTTTGAAAAATAGATCTTTTTCTGTTTGCCCTTCAGTAAACTATCCTTAATTTTAAGGTTGTATAGGTCTATCTAATTCAAAAACTCCTCGGAGAAACCTCGTGAAAATCCTAGCTACCAAGTTTTAGTCCGGTCGGTAAAATAGTTTCGGTTTTATGCTTGGATAAATAGATAGACAGCATCGCGAAAACAAACTTTACGTTTTCAGGGGGTCTTGAAAAGTCAACATTTATCAAAATATCAAATTAGATTTTTTTTGACGATCACAATATTTCTCTCTCCGAGTGGTGGAAAGAAAGTAAAATATTTTATATCCATTTTCGACAATTCCAAGTGTTAACAAATCAATCATCAGTAGCTAACCTTGATTTGATAGCAATAATTGACATCACGATTTTTTTCCCTAGTTGAACATATAATATCTAAATGACACGTTTAATAGAAGTCCATTTCAACTGTGGACCAAGGTACAGTAGACTGAATCGTAGCTTTTTTGAGTTTTGGGTCACGTAAAACGTCGAGATTTATAATAATCTCGGTGTTGAAAATGTTCAAAATTCTAAGTGAGAAAGTTAAAAAAAAATAATCACAAAGGTTGCACATTAATATTGGTGGGTATTTTTATTTATCAGCACGTCTTGCTACCTGTTCACGTTGTACTCATATATAATAAAGATGACGTTTGGGGCTACATCATTCTGTAGCTCATTTTGTAGAACGATTAAATAGTACTATTATTATTATTATCACCGCGTCTTACTACCCGTTCGGGCTATACGCACTTAGGCTAATGTGTAATGGTAGGATGATTGTGAAATTAAATGGAGGACCTACAGTTTAATGTGGTATCCGAACCACGGTGGAGGCCTGGCATTCCCCACATTCACAAGTTGTGATTAATACACATCTTGTCAAAGGTGAAGAAAGGGTTTGGCAATCAAATAAATCTGTGCCGGGACCGAGGATTGAACCCCGGACCCCCAACACAGAAGTCGGACACCATACCCCTAGACAACCAGGTCACCTAAATTAGCTAGTACTGATGTACCGTCGCCCAAGAAACGCTTGGGGGCTCTTTCCATGTCTTGATGGGATGAGGGAATGATGATAGGGAATATGACGTGGTCTAATAAAGCCAATGAAGGTATTAACCTAGCTTACGCCTGTTTAATCAAACCCCAGTGACCCTAGGAATTATTTCCCCTTAGAGAAAAATCCCCTGGTAGCAGCAGGGAATCAAACCCGGGACCTCTACTTTAGCAGCCAGGGGTTCTGACCCCTATTCAACGGGCCTGGCTATACGCATATATTATAACTTATCCAATGTAGTAGGTATGAAAAAGGAAGCATTATAGAGGTGATTTAACCGAATTTATGCGCGAAGAGAGTGGGAAACCATCTAGACAAAATTACCCTCAGTAGATCTTCCGGGGATTCAAACCCCGAATATCTCCGTCATCAACAGGCCAGTCTAATACGAGGGTGATGCCATACACCATTCGACCAAATTAATTAAATTAAATTAATAGTTGCTAAGTTTGTCTTGTAGTACTAGAATGAGTCGTTAATATTAGTTTTCAAAATATATAATTTTACATCACGAGCCTTAAAGTTCCATTCTCCCAGTGTTTAGTATTTTTCCTAATTCATTAGATTAAGAAAAAACTATATTAATACTTTTTATTCCTCCTTTTATATTTGCATTAATCGTCCGTTAATTTCCTAGAGTTTTTTTTTTACCTCTCCTGCGCTCCAGTAGATGAGGTGTTCGATCTGGGAGTTCCAGAAACTGGAGCTGAGTCATAAACGACTGTAAAAAAATTAATAGCTCTCTCCTGAGTGGTGATCACGTCTTCGCGTGACATCATTCTCAAACACAAGACCAGGAAAACTACTGTGCCAGATTTTGCAAACCTCGTCACTTGGTGAGCATTTTATAAATATACGGCGATACTAATATATCCTCAAACAACTTTCAAACTAATCGATTTTAAGACAATAACTCTTCACACTAAACATTTAACTGGAATTGAACATCATTCTTATGAGTCGAAGTCCTGTACACTAAACGTATGACCAGAGATCACTTAAGTTGCCCCCCACTCGACATCCACTGGAAATTAAAACGTAAATATACCACCATTTTGCACCTATTTCGCACCGTTTTGCACCCTAACCCCAGAGACAGTACGACTGTTTCTCGGGTTATTTTTTTTTTTTGTGGGGAGACAAGTAAAGGGTAGCCCCCATCATAAAAAATGGGTTTTTTAATGCCAACTTAAAAAAAATCATGTTTTACACCCAAGTAAGGCATTTTGCGCCTAAATGGATTAGCGAGAAAAAATTATTTAACATACAAATAATTAAGTTGTACCCTCCCTTTAGCCGAGCCACGGGCCTGCATGCTTCTCCCCCATCACCGGCGTGACGTCAGGCGGTCCTGTTAGACCTGTCACAGCTATCTATATTGTTGTATGAGTGTAATCTGTTGTAAGTACATTGTTCAACAGTATTTTAGTTTCCTTTAAAATGCTGTGTACCTGGATGTAAATCCAACTATGAATACACTAATATAAAATCCGTATTTATATTTTCCAGTGATGAAACGCTCCGACAAAAATGGATTCGGTCCATTCACAAGAGAAAATTTCATCCCTTCCGCGTAATCAGTCGTATGTGAGGATCATATCAGGGAATAAGATATTATTAGAGAAGACTCCGTAAAAAGGCTCATGACAACATTTTAATTTGTAGAAGAGACAAACCAAAATGAAAAAATGGTTCATAGCCAACTATTATTGAAAATCTACCTTCATACTTGTCTAAAAC
>CABEEJ010004160.1:0-40494 GCA_901482245.1 Timema douglasi
GAAAGGCGTGTTGGACTGGGCGTAGAGCGCACCCATTGCATCATGGGAAGAGAGTGCCGTGCAAGTGACCTTGTGATGAAAATGTGATTCTCTGGTCGCATCTCCAACGGTGTAGAAAGTTCTCCCATGAATTACTACCCCTTCCCTCTGGTCTGTGTTTATGTTCTACTATGTTCTAGTTCCCCCTCTGTTCCCCCTCCTCTCAGAAAATAACCATTTATATACTGGTGCTGTTCGCTTAATATTTTACTTCTTGATTCAACCGTGTCATGAGACACATACTAGGATAGGATGATGCTAAGGTACAAATTCTATTTCGGCCTCTATATTTCAAAATTACCTTTTGGACTTGTAATATTTATTTAAATAAAAAATTTAAATAGTCTTTATAATCTTGATATATCATCATGAATTGGACTTATAGATTTTTTGTAAAGGCAAACAAATGTCCCCTTTGGACATACATGCAATTTTTTTTTACAATATTTAATTAATATTTAATATGGTCAACCAGAGAAGGTTAAACATATTTTGTGAACCCAAGGATATTTGAGTTCACATAGTTTAGAAGTAGCCTAATTTAATATCTAATATGGAAATTTGGTCATATTGAATATAATTTTATGTTTAACAATCTTTTGTTTCTTGATATTTTGGGGATATAGGGAAGTAGAAAAATTTGTGATATAAAAAAGAGCTTCTAAGCAAAATATTATCACAATAAAGTGTGCAAACAGCTAAATTAAGAGGTTTTGCAAGATCTTTTGGTTACATATCGTAGGCGATTAGAGGCTAATCTTTCAATATAAAACTTAAAATGAAAGGATAGGCATCAAAGAGGGTCTTGACCATCTGCACCCAAGTTAACGATCTCTGGGAAGCTGTAATTAATCCCAAAGAACCAATGTAAAGAGAATTGAAGGTAGCGCCAGATGGAGAAAGACATCTGTGGTGCTGAGCTTGCGATGTCACTCCATACACAAGCAACCTTTAAAATCCACACCAATGTCCAATCAATGTTATTACTCTACTTATTTAAAAATATATATATTTTATGGCTGTTTTACTATTAAAATATAACTGCTGTGTACCAGGTGACATAACCAATGGCATAACCAAATTTCTCTAAGTAGTGCTACCTATATATTCTTTTTACAATGCAAAGAATCACAAAAATAATTATTTTTGCTTATCAAGTTGGTTAGCATCAGTTGTGGTTGGCTCCAATGATAGTATGCCTGTCTCTTTATCGAGAAGAATTCTAGTTTACTGCAACTGTTCGAACAGGTACATTTGATCAGAGTGGGTTAATCAATTCATACTTGAATGATGATTACATTACCTAACTTCACCTTAAGGTATAAGATGTTGGGTACTAAAACTTTTTCTAGCAGTACCAACATTTACTAAATCTGGGGGGGTGTAACTAGGAGGGGTGAGTAGTGTGCCACCAAGGTGGCAAAATGGAGAATGCGAATGTTTTAATTAACTCTTTTGGCACAATATTTTAGTAAGGGCACGCTTCAGTGGTCGAATAGTTTGACAGGCACACAGTTTAGTGCGATTGTATTTTACCCAATTTAAACACGAACATTTCTATCAACTTTAAACTCTCAATAAATGCAGTAAAATTTTATGGCAAGAAGATGTTTGGTTTTCGAACTATCTAAAAGGTGTTAGAGCCTATTACTTAAATTATTGTGTAATTAAACAATGTTGTAATTGAGTAGTTAATGTTTATATTACGAAGAATAAACCTGTAATAGTAATAATATTTAGCACCACGTCTTACTACCCGTTCGAGTTATATGCTTTAAGTACTAATTACGCTAATGGATTAGGAATTGGGAAGGTTGAATTAGAGGAAGTGAACCCGCATTTGCGTGGAGGGAAAGTGGAAAACCATTTAGGAAAAACCACCCCCCGTTCACCCGACCGAGATTCAAACCTCGATCTCCCCGTACTCAGCAGTCGAGCTCAACATGACAAGCGTGTTAGCCAACTGCGCCACCGAGGCGGGTAATAAACCTGTAAAGATGGGCTTCCATACTGATACTTTTTAGTTTCTGGCTACAGATCCAGAGGTCCTGGGTTCGATACTCGGCGCTTTCAAAATGTAGCCGTGAAACAGCGGGTCTGGAACGAGTTCAAACTCAGCCTCGTGAATACATTCAAATTAGGAGCTACTTGAATAAGACAGTATCAGCTCCAGTTTAAAAAAAACTGAGACTAACAGCCAGAAGGCTCATTGTGCTGACTAGATGACACCCTCTTGCTACAAATATTGGCACTACCGTTGCTAATGACAGCAGCAGTCACTCACTTGTGGGATCACACCATGGAGTATCTTTAACTTTTATTTAGACCTTAATATGATCTAATATTACTGACCTTTTAAAATTTCTTTGTTAACTACTTTCTTCACAAATAGCTATCCACATCTCTAGCATTGTCGAGGTTGGATTTAAAAAAAAAACTATTCTTAATGATTATAAAATTGTGTTTTTAATGTATTCAAATCATTACAATGATAGGTTTTTTTTGTTTTTATTTTTACAAATTAATCAAAATTGCATTTGCTCACAGCCAAATATTAATTTTTCACTCTCAGATTGAAAACCAGACACTATATGTTTTAAATTCCAGTAATTTTTATCTGAAATAGGTATATGACTTTCATACAAATAATTTGATAACATGTAATTTAATCAGAACCAATTTCTTAGCGTGATCAATTTCTTTGAAATAGAGTATATGTTGAAAATACAAACAATTTGAAATCTATCTTAGTAAATAAAGTTTGTATTACTTTATCAATATAATTATATTATTAACATTAGTATGTTCATAAAAAAATTAAGCTGCAAACAGTATTTACATTAAAATCATGAGTGTTTCTATATGGTTCATAGAAAAATTGAAGGCATTTTAAAGTCAACATCATTTAAAATATATACTCAAGATTTTATTTTTCTGCACTTAAAATGTACATTACTTCCTAAACTACAAATTTTGTTTTAAAACTATACAAAGCTAATAGAAAAACACAAACCAATTTATTTTTACATTTATAAAATTTTTTATCAAAGCCTACGTTTTAAAAATATGCCTATGTAAAAAAAATCACCCCAAACGTGAAAAGTTTGATCTCCTTCGACATATTTTAATATACAAAATATAAGTAGATCTTTAAAATATAATGGCACAGCAACACATATGAGAAATAACTTTATTACAATATATATATATATAATTTGTCGGGAAAAAAAAAGATAAAAAGTGAGTTTATAAAGTAAAAAAAAAGCATAAAATGAAAGATGGACCAATATTTCATTATTGTAGGTATGTACAAATCTGTAGATTTGACATATTTTAAATAACATCTATTAGTTAAATTATATCTAAAACAATGCTACCCTACTGCTGACATAAAAATATAAAGTACACTCAATTCACACTGAAAGAGTACACTAAGCTATATCTTAGTTGACATAAAATAACCAAGCATGTACAGCCAACTTTCACGGTAATAAAAACTCAAATTACCACCAGAGTATATAAACATTTGTTAGATTAAAATTTGTAACACTCAATTTAGACAGTTTACCAATAATTGCACATTAATACATGAAATGGAGAATTAGTTAAGTAATGTGTGTTAGAAATAATAAATATACATAATAGCAGTCAATAAACAGGAGTTCTTAGATTAAAAAAAAAGTTTCCACAATGATAATGCACCATATACTTGGGCAATGTTTCTAATTCGTTAAAGGATTCATTATAAGTTGGCTATTACTTTGTGAACAGCCAATTTCAAAAACTTGTGAATAGCTAAAATAGTTTTTAAATATATTCATAATTTAAACAATATACATTAAAAATATATGCATACTTAAAACATTTCACGAGAGGATTTTTGATTATGTTGTTAGCATTTAATATTTCCAAAACCAGGAAGAAAACAATGACTGTGTGTCGTATTTTTCGTGGCAGCCGTGTCGCTGATTATTTTGTGATATTTATCATTACTTCAGTAAATTTTCTCTACTTGAGTAAGTATGAAAACATTCTTATGAGCATGGAGCAAAATGATACATCCCAAAAAAAAGTTTTTTTCAAAGGCTTAAACAAATTACAAAATGAGTTGTGTTTCATACCAATTAGTGCTTACACTTATGTGCTGGCTTTGATTCCTCTCTTGTAGTTATGGTTCCGGTAAGTTCCTACCAAATAAAAAACACACAATATTATCAATTAATATCAAAGCCCATCCTATTTTCACGCTAAATATTTCTTCCATCTTATGAATATATATATATATATATAAATATTTAGCACCGCGTCTTACTACCCGTTTGGGTTATACACTTTAACTACTAATTACGCTAATGGATTAAGAATTGGGAAGGTTGAATTAGAGGAAGTGAACCCGCATTTGCGTGGAGGGAGAGTGGAAAACCATTTAAGAAAAACCCCCCACAGTTCACCCGACCGAGATTCGAACCTTGATCTCCCTGTCCTCAGCAGTCGAGCTCAACACGACAAGCGTGTTAGCCAACTACGCCACCGAGGTGGGTCATCTTATGAAAAACTGCCTCCTAATGTTATAAGTGAAAACTAGTTTTTACCTGTGTTCTGTACCCTATTCACCCCTTTTATCTTCATAACTATAATATGTTTTATAATTTGTTAAGTACAAATTTGTGGAAATTGGTTAAAAAACTAGCCAAACAAGAATACTTTAAACACATAGAAACATTGACCTTGAACATGAAAAGCTAAATTAAAAACTATTATAAAGAGAAAGATAGTAGCAGTAAAGAATATCAATACACCTTTCTATAGTGATTATTAAAGGTGTGTAATCTTAATAGCTTAAGAGAAATACAAATATAACATAGGAAACTTATGATGTAGTTGATCTACATCAGTGTGGACCAACCCACATATCATGTGGTCTGTTTTCTTCTGGCCTGCCAATCTCAGGAGCTTTTTATATAAATAATTATAAAGGGATCAAATATACTTTTTTTATGAATATGAATCTTCATTTAATCTACAAATATCAAATTTGAATATTTTAAAACCTTATAAAAAAAACTACACTACATTAATTATTAAGTTGCTAAATAAAATATAAATAATAAATAATTTTTGTATAATACATTCATTTTAACATTTTATACATTCGGTTACATGGTTAATGCAATGGTCAGTGGTTCCCAGACTTTGCTCCACGGATCCCGAGGGATCCATGGATTAATTTCTAAAATGGCTACTTTCAATTAATCTATTTTTAAAAGCATAATATTTTAATAAAAATAATCATAACACTTCTTTTATTTTATTTGACTATTGTTAGAATATCTTGCCAAGAAACCCCCAATTGAACCACCGTAGTTTACATTGTTTGGTGCAATATTTTCTTACTAATTGCTTGGACTTCTCACTAGGCCCAAAAGAATACTCGTTTATAAAGTAGTTGCAGTGAAATGGTTATTTCCCTACTCCATTTTCTTCTACTTGCTTTCGAATAGATGTATATTTCTCATAACTAGCACCTGCTATCAGAACTGGTAGTTCTATTCTTAACAACATCTAGCAATAAGGTAGTTTGCTGTGTCAGCTCGTTCTCTTTCGAGTTCATGCTCAATATATATTAATTAGGATCAATCAATCGGTTTATATGTATTCCTGATTATTTCTCATTGATTAGAGGCTAAAAAGAAGTAACGTGATTAAACAAGCAAGTACTACTACAGCCAGTACCAGTGTAATATTATTATTATTATTATTATTATTATTATTATTAGCACCGCGTCTTATTACCCGTTCGGGTTATACGTACTTACGCTAATGTATAATGGTAGGGTGATTGTGAGATGAAATGGAGGACCTACAGTTTAACGTGGAATCCGAACCATGGAGGAGGCCTGTCATTCCCCACATTCACAAGATGTCTTGTCAGAGGTGAATGAGGGGTTTGGCAATCAGATAAATTTGTGCCAGGACCGAGGATTGAACCCCGGCCGCCAGCATAGAAGTCTGACACCTTACCCCTAGACCGCCAGGTCACCAGTACCAGTGTAATCAACAATGTAAGTGTAAGTGAATCTCAACATTTTACATCACTATCTAGTATCGGCATTACTAGAACCACAGAAAGTAATAAAATTAAAATTCATTGTTGTTTCCAGCATGTGGCCTGGGTCACTTTTTTAGTCAAGCCATATATAGTAAGGGCCCCCCTTATCACTGATTCAGTATTCGCGGCTTATCGTTGCCCAATTTTATATATTTTTAATCAAAGAAAAAAAAAATTGTTTATAAGTTTCAAACCACATGGCAAGCGAGAAGTGGCCATACTGATCATTGCAACAAGAAGAATGGAGAATAGTAAGTACACTTTAATGTACAGTTTAGAATATTAATTTCTTTATTGTTGGTAATGTCTTACTGGAATAATTTATCAACTAAACTTAACTGTATTAATGTGTGTCACATGAATATCACGTTATCTTACTAATATTATAAATGCGAAAGTTTGTGTGTTTGGATGTTTGTTAGTCAATCGCGCCAAAACTGCTGAAAGGATTCGAATGAAACTTTGTACGTTGGTAAAGTATGTCCTGGAATAACAAATAGGACCATTCCCAACCTTTGATTTTACATTAATTTTACAATACTAATGTTTAAACTTTTCCTATATAAGATATATTATATATATTTCGTAGTAAAATAAATATATATTATTTAAGTTATCAATTATTAATTTAATTTTTTTTTAAAGTTTAGTTAAAAATTAAAAGTTGTTATCAATTATTGAGGGCGAAGAGTAAAAGCTAGCTAGTGTATCGTTGCAGCGATGCTTGCATATTATTGCACTAAAATGTATTCTAGATTTTTTATTGTGAAAAAATATATATAAAAAGACCTCACTTGACTTTCTAATTAAAAGTTTATTCGTCAAAGGCTATCAAATTACATGGATATTTTAGCTTACGTTGTTTGATTTGAATCAAAACTTATATTTTCCCTCTTCCGTCCACGATGAGAAATTTAAAACGAACCCCCTCCCAGCTCTATATCTATTCGTTGCACCAAACTACTCAAGTAAGAATTATTAAGCTACTATCTTTTACCCGTTGTTATAATATAATAGTTTGGCCTCATCCGCGGCATCACATAACCACGACAGCTCTAGGAACATATTACCTGCGGATATGGGGGCTCTAATGTATTTTCCACTACTGGCTGGCTAAGCTTGTTGTAGAGAAGTACAATTATTCCTATTTATCTATGAGTTTTACATTATACAGGTGATAACATTTTCCCTTATGCACTATGCATCTTGTGCAACAAAGTGTTATCAAACAGTTCTATTTTACCAGCCAAACTTAGTAGACATTGAAATACTAGTACCGGAACATAAGGACAAAGATATCAGTTTAGTGTAAGCTTGGAGCATTAATAAAATGTCAGTCTCTTATGGTGAAAAGTTCAAAAACTGACAATAAAAATGCTACTGAGGCCTCCTACAGAGTGAGTTATTGTATTGTGCTTAAAAGGTAAGTCCATACAATCGCCGAAACTCTGATTAGGCCTTGTACTTTTGAAATGGTAGCTTGTATGCTGGATGAATGGACAAAAAAGAAACTTGAAACAATTCAGTTATCTAACAATACTGTCAAACATTGAATTAAAGATCGGTCAACAGATATATAAAAATAATTGGTGTCACAATTTAAATGTAGCTTTGCTTTTTCGTTGCAACTTGACGAATTAACAGACCGATAGACATATCAGGGCTAGCAGTATTGCTTGTATTTGTGCGTTACTTGTTCCTGAATAGAAGTGATTAAGATTTGTTGCTCTGTAAATTTCTTGAACGTTGTAGGACTGAAGAAGAAATTTTTAGTCATAAATAATTACATGATAGAACACAAAATCAATTGGGGAACATGGATTGATATGTGCAATGATGGAGCCAGAGCAATGACAGTAAAAATGGCAGGGATCGTGGTGTGTATTAAAGAGATGACAGTCGACACCATCTTGTTTGAATATTCGTTGTGTGCTCCATCAACAAGCGCTTGTCACCAAAATGATGGAAAGAGACCTAAAATGGTGTTGGATGAAGTTATAAAGATAGTGAATGACATTAAATCAAGGCCACTTAGTGCCAGAATATTTTAATTACTTTGCGAAAAAATGGGCAATAAACACACAATTCTGATGCTTCATACAAAATTAAAATTGTTGTGAGGTGAAACGTTCTTGTAAGAGTTTTTGAGCTCAACTCAAAAATTTAATCTTTTTTTTTATTTATTATTATTATTATTATTTTATTTATTATTTTATCTCAATCCCTGTTTGGTTAGATACCTCTTGACTTCAGAAATTAGCTTGCTTAGCAGAAATTTTTATGAGAGTTAATGAATTAAATGTTATGTCAAGAAACGGATGTGTAGAAAAAGATACTATGAATGCTTTCCAACTTTGAACGACTTCTTGATAGTCTAGAAAAAACTATTTATGGTAGTATCATCCAACATTTTAGTTGTTTGCAACAAGCGTTTCAAAAATACTTCCCATACTTTACCAATGACTCTGTTTAGGTCTGAAATCCATATTATGCTTCAGAGATATCGGAGAAAATGTCTGCAAATTTACAAGTGTTTGACTGATATTACATATGATTCTAGTTCAAAACAGAAATTCAGTGAATTTCCTGATTAAATTCTGGTGGAGTCTTCTTCAAGAATATTCGCAAGTGTATAAATGTGCAATACGTAAACTTCTTCAGTTTTCAACAACTTATTTGTGTGAAATTGGATTTTCAAGGTATGCTGGATATTTCTACAGAATGGGAATCGCACCTGACATGGGAATTCAGCCATAGACAATCACTACCAGGTTGGACTTGTGTCCATATGGAAAAAAAAATAATATATTTTAATATACATTCTTAGTTTTGAGTAACTATCATCCAAACACCCCATATTTATGTTAGCAAGGATGTGAGGATCCATGAAAGCAAGAAAATGCCAAAAAAAGTTACGCAAGAAAAAGAGTTTGTGAACCACTGTCTAAGGTTTGAGTGTTAAGTTTGTCCTTTAATTATGTGGGGGCTAGCTACCAAAAAGATATATAATAAATTTCAGTTCATAATTTGAAATTTAAAAAAAAATCTAAAATATATTTCCACAAATTAGTCTCAAATCATGAATATCCTTAAGACTTTGAAAGTCTCCCGCCTATAAATAATAGATAAAGGAATAGTTTAAATCTGCGTCATCCAACAACTCACAGCACAAAAACGGGCTCAGTCATCCAACCAACTATAATGGTATGGTCATAATACTATTATGTTTTGGTTGTATACTGGTTTAAATAAGTGAAAAGGGTTATTTATTGTCATTAAAGTTTGTTTTTCCACGACCCATTATGTTTGCTGCAATATACATATTGGATTGCGAGTCATGAAAGTTGGACCACATTGATCTACATTATCAAGAAAGTTTTCGAAACTATGTAACCAACATTTTGACAGACTACTACAATAACAATGAAAGTTATGTTAACAAATTGACTATTGGCAGAGAATTAGAACGCCAAAAATCAAATATAGTAAAAAGGCTTAAAACTAGACCATACATGGGTGTGTTTATTTTAAACATATTTAGTTCCCCACATTTAAATGAAAATAAAATCATAAAACTGACAAATTTAGTATCAATGAGCCTTAATCCTGTTTACTCCTTTTGTTTAAGGTCAGCCCATATATAAAAATGTATGTTTCCCGCTATGTACAGAGATAATAAAAAACTCTATATACTGATTAACAAATCTTTTATACTATGCATACATAAAAGTAAAGGTTGATCTCCATGTGCGGACAACAAATGGAGAACTATAGCCATGTGTCCAAACTTGTTGCTGCACAATCCCTTTTTAGCACACTGTAAATTGTAAGGAAGACAGGACAGTTTATCTCTCTTCAGAATACTACAGCCAAATTATTATTATTATTATCACCGCGTCTTACTACCCGTCCGGGTTATACGCACTTACGCTAATGTGTAATGGTAGGGTGATTGTAAGATGAAATGGAGGACCTACAGTTTAACGTGGAATACCGAACCACGGTGGAGGTCTGGCATTCCTCACATTCACAAGATGTATTGTCAGAGGTCTGACACCTTACCCCTAGACCACCAGGTCACTGACTAAAGTCAAATTCCCAAGATTAAACATATAAATGTTTGTTTAGATTTGATTTGAATTTTCTTAATAGCAAACTAATGAATGATGGGCAAGAAAAGTATTGGTTCATTTGACACTTGTGAAGAGTATATTTTCAGGAGTGTGAGCATTTCAAATTGTATTCTTGTTGGTTAAATTTAATCAACACTTTTCTCAATAACTACTTTACTTGTATCACATGGTCTAAGGCGTCCCACTCACAATATACTGAACTGCTGGTAATGGGGATATTGGGGTTTGAATCCTGATCAGGTCTAGTGGCAGTGGTTTTCCTTACGATCCCTCCACACAAATGAAGGTACATTTCCTTTAAATCCTACCTGCCTCATACCTACTCTAATAGTGAAAATATACCGATATCCCAAATGGGTAGTAAGATGTAGTGCAAAAAAAATAAACACTTCATGGCAACTGGGCAAAAATATGTTTTCAATTGTACTGTGCAACAATAATTAAATGTTTTTGAATTATGTTTATTTGTAACTAATCGAGAGAAAAAACAACACTACAAGTAAATTATTCTAAAACCAACAGGCTCCTCTAGGATTCGAACAATCTCTTTTAAAGTAGTTGGAAAATTTTTTAGGCATAATGTATCAACACTTTCCCACACATCACAATACCCAATAGGAATTATCGTAGGTCGTTTCTTTTAAGTCTTGTAAAAACACAGAATCATGTGTTTTATAAACTATCAAAATTAAGTCTGTATCATCATGAAATTAATATTTCCTGACCAAGAATATAGCCACCTAAGGTAGATTATTAAAAATTAGAAGCAACTACTTTATGAATGACTCAAAGTAACTCTTTCCTGAGTTCCCTGTTAGAAATAATATCTTGGAGATAGTAATCAAGTACTTAAATTATTATTATTATTAGCACCGCATCTTACTACCCGTTCGGGTTATACGCACTTACGCTAATGTGTAATGGTAGGGTGATTGTGAGATGAAATGAAGGACCTACTGTTTAACGTGGAATCCGAACCACGGTGGAGGCCTGACATTCCCCACATTCACAAGATGTCTTGTCAGAGGTGAAGGAAGGGTTTGGAAATCAGATAAATCTGTGCCGGGACCGAGAAAAAGTACTTAAAAATGTTTAATCACATTGGCTTTTGACTGTTAAAATATCTTACACAACCATAATATAGCCACAAGTCATTATTAAGATAGCAAAAGACTAGACTGCCGATGACGAGGAGAACGTGGTTCAATCCTGGTTGAATTTACAGAGGGTATTTTTTCCAAAATGCTTTCCCATTCGCTGTTTGTGCAAATGCGGGTAAACCTCCTCTAAATTCAACCCTCCTCATTCCTAACCCATTAGCGCAACTAGTACACAAGTGTAAAGTACAAACAGGTTGTGAGACGCGATACCAATAATTATTATTAACACGCCAGAGACTGTGCAACACAAGCACCCTTGTATATTTAACAAGATGATAGCCAATTAAAACCCTTACAATAGTTTTACGCTCCCTCTAGCACAATTATGTGACCTCGTAAAAGGAAAAAAAAAAAACATTTTACTCTCTACGCTGGAGAAATAGAATCTAAAAATCTGTCAACAAATTTGATTAGTATGGATGAATTTCTTCACAGCTCATATTTAGCAGATGTGTTCTAACAAAGAGTATTAAATACAATTATAAATTACAATGATATTGATACTAAATTGTCTTTACAGCATTAAGAAGATAGTGCATAAATAACTAAACAAACTTTATTGAGGAACCTTTAAATAATATTAGCTCCAAAATATAATAATAGTATTTATTCTTACCAATAAAGTTGAATATTTCATGTTATTTTGTTTGTCATGGATATTTGTAGAGCTATAAGTCAAGGGTGTGCTAAGTCCACATCGACTATGAAATATTTCCAAAGCCAATTCGAGCTGCTAATATTTTTAAATATGGTTTCATGTTGATTTTTTTTATATACATTTACCTGAATTTAGATAATCATGTACAAAGTAATTTATTGTAAAAATGTACAACAGATTTCATCATAAGATGATAACTACATTCCTCTTTCAGCATGTAATTCAATTACTAAATTTTTTTGGCATGTGAACATTAATTTATCTGTTTAACAGTACAATATTATGAAAATTGAACATATATGTGCATTTAGCCGTCAATATTTTTATTGGAGAAGATTCATAATAGCCAAAGTTTTACACAACACTAGCGTATAAATATTACAATATACTCAGTACAATAAATCTAATCTATATTAAATTTACGAAGTTGAGATAATGTGTACATTACATATATATATAATATCTAAAATGCTAACCTGAGTGTGGCTGCTAGTTCAATATTCATGCCAACAAATCTACCTTGTAAGGTAAAACACGGTTGTGTGTAACTTAAGACTTTTTAATTACCAAGCTGTTTACCAATGTATTCCATGGCATACCTCTAAATGTTGACCAAAATGATTCGGCTAATTCTATTTTCACAGCACACATAAATTTAAAAAACGTTTAGGATACAAATGGTTAATACATAATAAAGGCACTTTAAAAAATGAGTATAAAACCTAGTGTGATAAGAATTCGTTTATGTACAAATACAAGCAGATTAAACCACAAAGATTATATGAAATATATTTTTTCCAGATAGTCACTATTGGTAAATAAAATGTATTGGCCCACAAAAGTTAGTATTTCTCATATTCAGGTACAAAACCAACGTCTTTTTATCATTTAATGTTCTGATTTTGTAAATGGCATCATGACTTTTAAAATGATATACAAATCCCAGTGAAAGCGATGTTATGGGTTTGAATAGAATGCTTACTGTATTCACTCTCCTTATTTGTACCTCCTAATTTCTTTGTAGGCCCACATTTCATCAATAATTACTAATTGTTTCTCCCATTATATTTGTAAGAAGGTACAGGAAAGGTGGATAGAAACATATAAAAGGGGGACAAACACAATATGGCCTTTACAATGAAAAGAAGAACACAGTTCACACTTTACACTGCTGTCAATGGACAAAGAGGTAATGGCTGCCTCTTAAAGAAAATTGATCGTCACCGCCCAATCCCCCGACCTAGGTTTCATTCTATCGTTCTATTGTTTCTCCCATAATTTTTTTAGTATAGTTAAAATTGTATACACCAGGTATTTTTATAGATCCTATTTGATGAATGTTATTAGTGAAAATATCTAAGCTATATTTTATTCTTATTTACAAGCAAACATTGTCAGTCCCCCTGCAGTAATATTTTACATACCAACTTCTAAGAAAAAAGCAGTCTGACAAGTGATAGTTCCATTGACAAGTCTTTTGAATCAAAGTTTGCAAATTTTTGCTTCAAATGAAAAAAAATAATATCTTATTCTGTCCTGCAAGACAGTTAATACTATCTCTCCATTTGTAGCCTTGTATTTGTATAAAGTTACTGAGGTTGAAAAATAAATACTGTTCTCAGGTTCATAATCGAAAAGAAGCTACGAGTTAGGATTTCTTTGGTAACACCTTGTTTTGAAACATATATTATATGCAAGGACAGCAGGGGGAGTTGTTCAAAAGGTGTGTATGAGACCTGCCTTTGAAGTGTAAGGAAATGTTGTACCCATTGTCACATATGCAGCAGAAACATGAACAATGAATCTAAGAGAGACTATGACAGTGGAGGCCATGGAAATGAAGTTTGTGAAGAGCATGTTAGCTGTCACGAGGATAAATAAAATTAGGAATGAAGTTATCCGGGAAAGAGTGGGGTACAAGGAGTACATGAGATAGTAGAGGACGCCAAAGAAAATGATGAAAATTAATTAGGCCTATCTAGGAAAATAATTAAGGGAGGTCAAGAGATGGGAGGAGAAGTGAGACGAGAAGATTGGGAGCAATTACAGGCAGGAGAGTGGTGGAAAAATAGAGAAAATGGCGGTATTTTACTCAACTATAAAGGTAGCTAATCTCTGCCCAACAGTGCCTTCAGCCAACAAATGGAGAGTTATAGAATATAACTTACTATTAACTACTAAACTACTAGCTAGTGCTACCAGGCTACCTGGTGACTTGAGGTGTATAGCAGCAGACGTTATTAGGGTTGATGGTTTTGCGCATGTGTGAGCAATAACTCCCAGCGACACAAAGGACACATCAAGCTCCAGTCCAGGGTAACCTTAAAACACCCCTATTAAGGCTTCAATTCAATGGTAGGGATATTAACCGGTGCCACAAAGGCTTATTATTGAGAGGATGATCACTGGAAAAAACTGGTAGCACTCGAGTGCCGATTCCCACCAACTATCATTAAAATGACATCCATAGTAGTTTTATAACAGTTAATAAAACATGAAAACAATAAATTATCTCTTGGGTGAAACATGCATCGGTCAATGACTCCATACAGTGTGCCTGTAAAAAATATACATACAAGTGTGTATCCCATTGAGGAATAATCAAAGGATTAACCATTTGTAACCTGTTCCCTCAAACCAAAATGCTGTAAAAGTTAATCCTAAAGAATTTGATCAAACACATCAGATTTGATTTAATTAATCCCGAAAAAATGCCAGCCAATTTAGATAAATTCGAAATATTTTTCTTGTGTTGTATCTTATTTTCAGGAGCCAAGGATTGCCTTAGAAAGCGTATTTTGAGGCTTCAATCTAATAAATTTCCCGGGGGAATACCCCCCGGTTTACTCCCCCTTGAGAAAAATACTGTAGGCACCCTTAATTCTCTGCTAACTGTGAAAGTTATCAAACGATGGAAGTTTGTAGAAATTAAAAGAGTTTGTTTTTCTATCAAGGCCTAATCTAACTATGCTTTCAGATGGGCTTCGTTCTTTATTACTTACTTGGCAGTATTGTAGTGTTATGGTAAATTATAAAAACTGCAGTTATCTAATATAGTTAGAAAAAGATGCTGAATATGTATCACAAAGAGAATGAACGTCTCAACAATAGTCATCAGGTTTGTTCACAAAGTGTCTTTGGGTGGAATGCAAAGGTGGTCTGTTAGGAGGTTTTACTACGAGCCAAAGAGTATTTGAGTCTATATAGTACGCTTGAGATGAGTGCGTTTTCATCATTGTCATACTAAAACAAAACTTGTAATACAGTAAACCTATATTACTAGATTAATTATAAATCTCTGAGGAAACACACTGAAATTCTCAAATAAAATTGTATTATGAGATAAGGTAAGAGTGATAGTGACAAATATTTGCAAATACAACATATTTCATAAACTAAAGTTGATTTGAATCTTAGAAAACATTATAAGCATTAGAGGTTCTTCCCCATATGAGTATAATTTTGTTCTTTTATGCTGATTCTCTTTACACTAGTTCTTTAGTTAATATAAATAATATAAATTGCATCTATACGATTTTATTGTTATAATGAAAACTCACTTTCAATCAAGTGGCAAATTAATATCAAATTGTTAAGTTTGTCCTTTGTTGGACTAAGACATTAATAGGCATTGTTTAATCCTAAATATAAACAAATATTTATTTTTCTATTTTTGTTTTTAAATGTTGAATCTAAATTATTTTTTTAATCTTCAAACTTCATTGAGGATTCAAAGAACCCATCCCTAGTTTAAACAATGAAAAGATAACAGTTTACATTTGACAAACCATGCCCCTCTTTCTGTTGCGTGAGCCATGTTGTATTTGCACTTCCTTTTGTTTTCTAACATTCCTTCCTGTCTCTTCTTCCATTTATAAATATGAGCTAACTAATAATGTTCTTACAGTTAAATGTATTTAATTATTTAGATGGTGAGAGATCAAAATTAACAAGAAATATATTACAACTTAAAATACAAATAAGAAGCCTGTTATAAAATATGAATACAAAACACTTTAAACAAAAATAGACCAACAACCCAATAACATTGTGATTTATAAGATATAAAATAAGTTTCAAACCAAGTTGACTTGCCAAAAAAAAATAATTATCGGTTGGCAATATTTCTTCTCTTAACACAAGTGAGAATCAAACTTAAAAAAATGGTCTGATCAGTAATATGAGCATAAATGTAACATAGGAACTAGAAAACCTATTTCAAGAATAATCTATTTTATATCCACTACAGTTACACACACATCTATGCTAGACTATTGAGATAAATAAAGGACATGTTTTATAAGAACTACAAGAGAACAGTCTGACTTTGCATTTTATATCATTCATCTCTGTTAGGCCTAAACACGCTGTTAGGAGGGCTAGCTTTGAGCAATTTTTACTATCTGATAAATTAATAAATGTGCCCTATTTGAGTTAAACTCTATGAAATTAAATAAATCATAAAAAATACATTCATGTATTGATCAGCAATAATTCTAGAATAAGATTAGAATGCAGCTTCTAAAAATAAACCCTTAATATCTTATTAAGGGTACAATTCATTTCAATAAAGCTATTTTAAAAATGCAGGAAATTATAGTAAAAATTATATAGTTGGCAAAATATAACAATTTACAGTTAAACTCTAATAATTAAGTTGATCAATGTAAACATTAAAATATATTTTGCATCATATTGTACAAATACTTCAGATTAAAGATTGTATTATGAGCATAGAGACAAATATAATTAAAATAGGTTAAAAAGAAAAGTGACATATACAATATGTGGAGTAAACAGGACCATTAGATTAAAAAAATAATGATATATGGCCAGTTATTTGATGACACATTTGAAATCTTATGGCAACCAATGGGCTCTACTAATATATCAAAACTAGAGATGGAACAGATCCTATGTTATTTTCTTTTAAATATTGAATTCAAATTTGAATCAAATCTTTAACAATGTAAAATTTTACTAAAAATAAAAAACAAAAATAAAACTCTTTTGTTTGTAAATTAGCTTCAGGTACCAAACTATTGATGTCTTGATGTAGGTGGTTTAGCAACACTGAATAATGATTCATCTGTTTACATTCAATCACAGTTACCTGGGTAGTTTTGGAGGAAAGAATGTTGAAACAGAATACTAGCATGCACAAAAACACATATTTTAATTTTTAAACCAAGGTTTTACTAGCACAGATAGGTTCATCAGGTAGTGTTTTTTTGGTTTACAACAACAGGAAAACAACAAGACAGGCCAATCACTAACACCTGATGAATTGCCACTGGCAGCGAAAGCTTGTAAGTGCCTTTGTGTGTTTTAATGTTGTGTCTCAACCCTTTATAATTTCACATAATCCAAATGAAGTTATCTCTTTGTTTTTTAGCCATTATTTAGCCTAGTTCTCTATTATAAATTATCTTTTTATTTGCCGTATTTATTAAAGATGTGTGAAGCCTACCTTTTCAATTCGAAGCGAAGTCGAATTGAATAATATGAGAAATTCCCCAAAGATGAATCAAAATTTGAATATTTAAAAAAGGTTTAATGTTGGATAGAAGTATTATACTTTGCACAGCACATAAATTTAAGATTAAATATAATTTGCAAAATACTATATTTCAAACATAATTAAAATATTTTGCGTAAGCTATTATCACAAAATGTAAATTAATTATTTAGGATTTTTTTTATGTGAACACTAATTTGTGATGGAAATAACAGCACAAATAGTAATAATAATAATAATAATGTGTGTTTTAACTTTTTATATATAAATTGTTGCTTCTTAATTGTCAAATCCAGAATTTTACTTTTGAATCCAAGTCAAAGAAAAGGGAATCGAGGAATATAGTTTGCCAACTCCAACTAAAAAATGTCTTTAAAGAATCACTTTCCCCACTTCTTGACTTTTAAAGGATATGTACTTTGAGAGCAAAATATAATAATACTTAGGTTAAAGTTAAAAATCAAGGTATACTGTAAAAAATACTTAGAATTGCAACAAATGTAATACGATTAATTCGATGATGTATGGGTAATATTTAAGTTTAGAAACAGGAACAAAAAAGTGATAACAAAATAAATCTATAGATTTTGAAATATCGGTGTGAAATAGCTGTACGATAAAAAACCGACTATCCTTGTCCGACTGTGCCAATATTGGCCGATAAATCGGATCAGTTATCAGCATCGGCCCAGCCCTAGTTTTAACGAATTATCTTTGTTTTAGTGTCAATGACTATGATTGTAAATATGATTGAAAATAAAGGGGAAGTATTACACTTGTGCATCTGTTACTAAGATGTGGGTCTACAATAATAATATTGACAATAATAAAATCAGTACCAAATAAATGAAATAATAATAAAATGTGATTCAGTAGCACAGGCATTATTTTATTTTAATACCATTAGCATAGTTAGTACATGAGCATATAGCCCGTTCAGGTTATATGCTGATGTACTAATTATGCTAATGGTTTCAGAGATTGAGGAGGTTACATTTAGAAGAAGTGTACTGGCATTTCCATAGAAAACCAATTTTTAAAAACCACCCTCAGTACACCCGACTGAGATTCGAATCTTAATCTCCCCCTCTAATCTACTACATCTAGTTTACTGCGAGAGAAGCGCCTCAGACCATCATTCGTCTACCGAAGCAGATCAAATGTAATAGTTAAATGAGGTTAATTTTATGTTTCAAAAGACAAAGTTTAATGATTTTTTTTTATTTCAAGTGAACAATCGAGTGGGGTATTTTTAGAGACCTTATTTAGTTGTGCAAGGAGTTGTATTTTTAATATGCATTAAGCACTGTAAGATATACACTATTCAATATTAGTTATGCAGTATGCATGAATATAAACTCAACCTTAGCTTGAGACTTGTGACTTGTCTTAAGTCTAGGTTTTAACCCACAAACTTGCTACCCAAATGTTATATTTATTTAACTTGATAACGTTTGCTTTAGTGTGCACTGCGCTCTAGAACATGGCCAGTATGTGCACATACTTAAACTAATGTAGAAATGAGGAAAGTAAAATGCAGAGGAAATGTACTTGCATTTGCTTGAAGGAAAAGGGGAACACTATTTGAATCGAATATTATTAAAAGGTCAATTTACTTTTTTTTTGCCAAATTGAGTTATATGTGTCATATTAGTCTATGCCCGCACGTCTGCGGACATTTCTGTGAAGGACCGGCACATTTGCTAGCACTAGCCACTGAAATATAAATAACAAAAAGTTTTAATTTGTTTTTGAAAGCGCACTTGTCCTGGACATGTGCCTTTTCAATACTAAACGGCTGTCTACAGCTCCCATCATGCCTTGCAATAATCAGTCAGCTTATAAATGTGGATGCTACTGGAAATGAATCGGTGTCTTCTGTAGAAGGAAATGGTGTAGAGCATGAAAAAAGCAAACGAGGGAATAAAAATACAAATAAATATAAAACTTGACTCATAAAGAGTGCAAACTTAAGAGGAGAACAACACCACAGCTATAGTGAGACTGTCATTGCTAAAGAGCAGATGGTCACAATATGTGGGTAAGTACTAAGCAGCAAATATTAACTATAACAGTTTCTTCCCTTGTGACAGAGAAGTATGAGCAATAAAGAGGTAACTAGTGGTATAACTTTTTAAGGAAAACCTCTTTTCGCTTTATGAGGTAATTGTATTATATTTGGAAGAAGGTATAGGAAAGGTGGATAGAAACATATAAAAGGGGGACAAACACAGTATGGCCTTTACAATGAAAAGAAGAACACAGTTCACACTTTACACTGCTGCCAATGGACAAGGAGGTAATGGATGTCTCTTAAAGAAAATTGATCGTCACTGTCCAATCCCCCGATCTAGGTTTCATTCTATCGGAACTCATTAGGGAGGAGTGTGAAACGCGCAACGCAACTTCCTAAAAGAGAAAACCAACAAAACAAAAGAGGAGAAAAAGGAAAATGGTAAAGAAAGATAGGAGACATAGATAGGAACAATTAAAAGGTATAACATAAAGGACAAAAGAGGTAACTAGATAAGATGGCGAGAGTTTACACACCTGATTAGCGTACAATGTTACATAGTATTGGTAAGCAAGAAAGGTAGCTTTTGTGTCAACGTGATTAACACTGTAGACATTTTGGATTTTGAGAATTGGTGATGGGAACATTATAAGAAAACAACATATTCTATAGAATCACTCGCGAGTAATGTCCCAAAGGATAGAAAAATGTCATTTGAAATTCCACAGTACTCAATGCTTGTATTTGATGCAAAATCTCCAGGAAATGTCCGTGCCTTCGATCTTATTGAAGGGCTGCAAAAATACACATTCAAGCTCCTTCACAAAACTGATGACAATACTATCTGTGAAGTAAATTTGCCAACATCTAAATCTTTTTGGGACAAGAATCCAATAAACAATAAAAAGATGGATGATATTAGGAAAGTAGGGATGTATGGAAGTTCAGAGCATCTCGGGTTTTACGGATAAATACTTGAATGACCAACAGTGAACCATGAAACAATAATATTAATAATAATATTTAGCACGTCTTACTACCTGTTCGGGTTATACGCTTTTAAGTACTAATTACTCTAATGGATTTGGAATTGGGAAGGTTGTATTAGAGGAAGTGAACCCGCATTTGCGTGGAGGGAGAGTGGAAAAACCATTTAGGAAAAACCATCCCCAGTTCACCCGACCGAGATTCAAACCTTGATCTCCCCGTCCTCAGCAGTCGAGCTCAACACGACAAGCGTGTTAGCCAACTACGCCACCGAGGCGGGTGAACTATGAAACAAAAAATGCATTTGATACAAATCCCTGCTCTGAGCCGACATCCACCTCGGTCCTGCACCATCATTTTTCAATACTCTTGTTTCTAGGTCTTGCCAACATTTACTCACAGTGTACGAGGGATGAATCCAGATTTCATCAAGAGAGATGATGATGCATAGTGAACTTTTAAAAGACTAAAGTAGGCCTAACATCAAGTGCAAAATTTCTGTGTATTTAAGTTTCAATGTTATTATTTAAGAAGAATCATAGTCTTATTATTATTATTATTATTATTATTAGCACCGCGTCTTACTACCCGTTCGGGTTATACGCACTTACGCTAATGTGTAATAGAAGTTTAACGTGGGATCCGAACCACGGTGGAGGCCTGGCATTCCTCACATTCACAAGATGTCTTGTCAGAGGTGAAGGAGGGGTTTGTTAATCAGATAAATCTATGCCGGGACCGAGGATTGAACCCCGGCCGCCAGCACCGAAGTCCGACACCTTACCCCTAGACCGCCAGATCAACCATCATAGTCTTACTCTGGATTTCAGTGTTTAACCTTTCCTAGCAAATTTGTTGATAAACACCCATTTTTTTATTAATATTCTATTGATCAACTTATTGTAATGGACTTTCCTACAAATATTTACATTACATTGTTGTAAAAATAAGTTAAATATCAAACAACACTTTAAGATTTAACAATAATGTCCTATTCATTATTGAAAGTACACATGTCAATTGTTTTTATATATTTTTTATATCTAAAACTGGTTTTACATTTTGACTTTATTCTAATGTCTAAACATGTATTTTCATATATTTTTTAATTGGTGAATTTTGGTTTGGATGTTACCTTAATACAGGATTAGTTACTTAGTATTTTGTCTCTCCTGTAAAATTTAACTTTGAGGACATGTGACTTTTCGCCAATAAACGATTCATTTAGGAAAATACAGCGTTAAGTACACTTGAATGAGATTTAAACCCTGACCTCATTCATATGCAAGCCAGTCTATTGTGCAAGTAAGGTTCTAGAGCGTGTGACCACTGATGCAGATTATATATGTAGTATATATAGCTCAATAAAGAAGAGTAGAAAAACAAGAAACAAAACCAGTAAGATTATTTTTGACCTGATAGATCTGTCTGTGGCAGCAAAAACTTAAGTACAGTAGCCCCATGGCTTCTTTGGTGCTGACTGACAGCTCACATCTGACTTCCGATAGTCAACATTTAGGTATATACCTAAATTTTTGCTCTAAGAAGTGACAGCTGCTAAACACGTGTTTTTGCGGATCATCTGGTTCGGCCTAAGGATACATAATTTGGTCTGGTAAATTTTTAAAGCCGTTAGCTGTGAGCTATGAATTCTGCTAGATTTTCAAGACCAATGAGCCACAACAAAAGTAAGATGGGAACCAATTATTTTAATTTACAATGATATAGCTCAATGTTCCCTACGTTACAGTACAGGCATACACGAGGGATTTCAGGGGATTTGCAATGTCCCAACAAGTTTTACTTTTCATAACTTTTTTTTGATGATATTATTAAGTCTGATAAACAAATTCACATAGATTTTGACATTGACATTAGAGCTTTGTTAAAATTTAAAGCAACTGTTTATACTTTAAAAGAGAGAACTTTTTTTACTTTTATGAATAATCAGAAGGGATACAAAAAGTTTGGCTATGGTCCTGAAAGGAGTAAGCAACTGATGAAAGTTTGGGAAACAATGACAGGGTTGCCACTGACTTGGAAAGTCAGGGAAATGAAAATTGGTCATGGAAAGTCAGAGAAATGCAATTATGACCAAGGAAAGTTTTTTGGTGTATATCATTAAATTGTAGATTATTTTCTTCGCAGTGCCATAGATAAGAAATCCATTATTTTGAGGTAAGATGGTATACTATTTACTGTAACTTCTTATTTTTGAAATCTGATTTGGTTGTGGCAACGCCAGGTTGAAAATATCACTTGCGTAAAACTAGCTTTAATTGTTGTGATCAAATAAACAAATTCATACACACCTCTAAATTGCCTCATACCAAACCAACTTAAAGTGCCATAAAGCACACAGGTGACAAATTTATCAAATGTAAACTCTCTTTTTTTAAGACTTTGGCTGGAGAATGTGAACCATTCCTATGAAAATTTCAGTCTGCAAGGCCCTTTATTCCTTACTTGTACAGTGATCTCGATGACACTTTTAAGAAATCTTATGAACCATGTTGTTAAATCTTCTGAGTGTGGTAGTAAACTCGTTGCTCTGGATCTTAATTGTTGTGAAAATTTACTTCAGTTAAAACACATTAACCTCGGGTTCAGTACAGTGAAACACCTAAATAATGTAAAGGCATCCGATAAAGACATTCTTGCATTCAGAATGGAATTTCAGAAAGTTGTTATAACAACTGTTGAAAAATTGCAAGCCATGGATACAGTACTACGTTCATTGATTATTTTATAATGAAAGTCAATAAAAAATGTAGTCAAAAGCTGTGTGATGGTATGTCTATAGAATAGGAATGCTTGAATATGCTTTTCCTACTCACATTTTATTGGCAGCAATTGTCTAATATTGATACACATTCCTATCATGGAGAAGGAGGTCATTTTCACTATTTGTAGTGTTTATTTTAAATTGACATATCGTAAGTATTAGTGATTATTATTATCACCACCACTACTACTACGACTACACTACNGGAGGAGGAGGTCATTTTCACTGTTTGTAGTTATCTTCAAATTAACATACCATAAGTATTATTGATTTATATTATTATTATTATGCTACCAGCAGCTTGTGGAAAAGTCAGGGCTGTTTTATATTTTTGTTAGGGAAAATCAGAGAAATGAAATCAAGGCTATCGTTGGCAACCCTGGACTTAGCTAGAGTTGATTCTTGTTAGGTCATCAAAAACTGACCAGAGTATACCTGTAAAGTTCTGCCTGCGCACAAATATAAATGATTCTTAGTGCATTTGTGTGATTTCTAAATTTCTTGCAATTATAGAGGAAGTAGAATATTTTTAAAGGTAAAAATGACAAATGATGATTCAAGATTATTTTGGTTTTCTATAAAATAAAAAAATTAAACAAAGTGTATTCAAAGACAAGGAAAGATCATAATCATTTTTTTCCATTATAAACACAATAATCTGTGGAGTTGCACACTCAACAAGATTATAAATAGATTTAAAGTTTAACATATTTAAATTTAATACAACATTGAGAGAGCGCACTGAAGATGTGATAGTAGGATAAATTTAATACCAGGACCACACATTATTATTCAAAATGTAAAACCATTTCATCAATAGGAGTGCACCTAAAATTCACAATTACCGTAGAGTATATAATAGCTTAGATATATTATATCCCCCTAAAAAAAAGTCTAAATTTCTTGTTGCGCCACTGAATCAGTATAAAAAAAAGCTAAGATTATCTATTCATAATACATAAAAGCATATCTACAATCCATTTTACATAGGAAGAACCTTATCAGACAGCTAGAAAATGTGACTAGATCTACTTTAATATACTCAGACATTAAGTCAAGTGATCTGAAAATGCCACTTGATAGATATTACCAATACCTTTAAAATAATACTAAAAATACACTAAAATATTATCAATGTTGACCATAAAAAATAAATTTGTATTTTCTTAAAAGGTTCTTTCTACCGAAATCCTAAGTATACATGTTCACAACAGATATAGTGAGCAGCCAGAGAACACACACAGTTTAGGCAACAAAAGTAAAGCTAGATAAAATTATAAAACAAATGCAAGACATTGTAAAACCTGTAATATGAGAATTTTACATTCACATGAAAAAATTATTAATCTCCAAATCTATTCAAAAACTTTCAATATTGAATTTTGTTTTCTTGTCATATTATTTCAATTTATAAATATTGTTTAATTATTCTAATAGAATTAAGGAACAATAGTACATTTATGACAGCTGTTTAAATTATTATTTTTAATTGGCATAAGTACCAAAAAATTAGGGACCTGCAAGCACTCAAATTTTTTAGTCAGAGCCAAGTTTTAAATAAATATTTGCCTATTTTGGCTTTAGCTCGACAGAATCATGGGAGTGGTATATTTGATCTTGTTTTATAAAGCTATTTATTCTCGCTCTGGTGTTGGATGACTCAATGTTTCCCCTTTTATCTACTTGTCTGGGTGCTGTTATGAGGAAATAGAAGTCAAGGAGGGGGAGGGGGAGTAATAACTCACTAAGAGGGCAGTGTGCAGAAATCTAGCCGATGCAATGAACTAGGAAAATTGTTGGTTGAAAGGAGGGTGTGACAAACATAAATAAGGTATAGAAAAACATCACCTTAGAGGGGTGGTATAAAACAAATAGCTTAGTGCCAGACTCTACATCTTAATAACTAAACATGTGTTATGCATTTCCTAAAAAATATTGCTTTGACTCTTTTCCCTAATAGGAAGGAGATGTATCTGCCTGGGATCAAGGCCACACCACGTAAATAGTTGCACTCCAGATGGCAAGGGAATTGAAGAATTTAATTTTAATGATATAAAATTGAACTTTTAAATTAATTATTGCATGTTTATTTTAAGAATATTGCTCAAACTATTTTTTTTATTTAAAAAACGAACTTATTTTAATCTTCAAATAATATGGATTGAGCTCACGCTCTACTGAACTTGATTTAGGTGGGATTTTTTAAGGAGTTTGCTTGATTTGAATGAAAAACCTTGAGCTTGCAGACCCGTACCAAGAGAGCACACATATATAATTTCTTAAAAACATAACACATACTGTGGAATGTTATGTCCGAAGGTTTCTGTAAGAACCTTTAGCATAACATAGGTTCACATTTAAAAATTTACCAAATGTATCGTGACTGTCAATGATTTTGAGAGCCTTAAAAGTTAAAGGTTTATCTATGAAAATAAATATAATTAGATAACTTCTAGGTAATGATAAAACTAAAGGTTTATAGTTTCAGCAACTAAGCAAAAAACCTCACACACATAATCATGCAACACGATAATGTGTTTGTAGAACACTTTTACAAAGTTAGCAAACCAACTTTTAGTGAACAGTGACAATTCATTAAATCAATAATGTATTTACCCTGTGACAACTCTACCAAAGTGGTTTACTAGGAACTGGTTGGAAAAAGCTCACTCGATACCCCGCGGTCCATCAATCGGCATTGTGTGAAGAACTTCGTCAAGAAGTTGTAAGGCTCGATGCAGGTGAACCTAGATATGTCAAAACATTTGTTTATTTGGGGTTTTTCAGGTTATTAAGGGTTATTAATACAATAATTACTTTTTAAGTGAAAATAGAGGTTATGTGGTATAGAGCACTAGGCTAAATCATGGTTTAAATTAGGAGGGATAGCCAGCACACTTACCTAGGTCATACTGGAGTATAAATTGTTTAGATATAACACTAAAAAACACACAAACACATTTTTAAGGACAAGCTTTCACTGTCACAGACAGCTTCATCAGGTCAGGAGAGTAGACTGATGCTTTTGATTGAACTGTCAACCAGACAGTCAACCTTACAGTTCACAGACAGCTTCATCAGGTCAGGAGAGTAGAGTGACAGTGAAAGCTTGTCCTTAAAAATGTGTTAATGTGTTTTTTAGTGTTATATCTAAACAATTTCTACTCCAGTATCACCTAGGTAAGTGTGCTGGCTATCCCTCCTAATTTAAACCAAATTTTTAAGTGAAAAACAAGAATAACCACTTTTATCAAGAAACAAAGGAAAAATGGCATCAAAAAGTTATATTAAATTAAACATTGAAAAGAGGGTGGAATTACCAGAAATGTATAGTAAGACAAAGTAGAAACGCTGTACAATAATGTAAAATAAGTGATGGCAAAGGAAGCCAAGGTTAGGCGTAGATATAAAACACACTTCTCTGTTAATTTATTCTTACACTTTTACACTTCCCACTTCTTCAATCTTCCATAGTCACACATTATCTTGAATTTTCAAAAATATTTCTATATCTTACTATACAATTCCAAGCCATTAGGCAATAAGACACTTACCAGGCAAATGTGTGTCTCAAAGTTCACAATAAAACACATAATTATGAAATTTTTGGGGTACATTAGTCCTTTTCTTCAAAAGACGTTTTACTCCCTTCTACTGAAGAAAGGAACTGATGTACCTTGACAATGTCATGTGTTTTGTGTTGTTTTAATTGTGAACCTTAAGGCCTACATTATTCTGATAAGTGTGTAGGCCTTACCCTTCTATCCTCTTTTCAATGTTCACTTTTATCAAGACCAAGATTAGACAAAGAATAAAAATAATATTTAAATTTGTGTGTGGATTCCTTGTAAATATCAATCTAATTAAATGTTCCCCCTTTTCCTAGAGGTGGCTGATTGTGGAATACGATGTTAAATTTGTAATAGTCATCATTGACGAATATTATTTTTATTTATTTATTACTGCGTCTTACTACCCGTTCGGGTTATACGCTTGAGTACTAATTACACTAATGGGTTAGGAATTGGGTGGATTGAATTTAGTTGAAGTGAACCCACATTTGCACAGAAGGAGAGTGGAAAACCATTTTTAGGAAAAACCCACCCCCAGTTCCCCAGAAAGAGATTCAAACCTCGATCTTCCTGTCCTCGACAGTCTAGCTCAACACGAAACTAGCACGTTAGCCAATTATGCCACCGAGGCAGGTTTTGACGAGAAGATTGGGGTTTAAATTCTGGCCGGTTAAATGGGAGTGTATCTTCTTTCTTGACAGGACACATAATTAGGACCATATAATGTTTTGTTTGTGTGCTGTCATTTAACTTCATTTTTCTCCCTTTTGTTTCTTTGGTTTACTTTATTAGGCAGCAGAAGCGCCCACAAGGGGGAGGGAGGGTCAGGAGGGCAATTCCCCCTTCCCCCCTGAGATTTTGAGGTTGTATAAATATTAGAAGTAGGCTAATCCTGCCCAACTGTGTTCTTAGCTAGCGCTTAAACGGTATCCCCATCCAACAAACGGACAGTTATAGATTATAACTAACAAACTAATTACAAGCACCCGCCACCAGGCCACCTACTGACTTTGGGGTTGATAGTTTGGCGCATTCACCATTTAAATAGTCAAGGTCAAGTGTCCACCCGCTAGGTAGCTTGATAGGAAACTGCTTTGATCCAAACTAAAGAATAAGTGGATGTCCCCATGCGGGCACCTTAAGTGCCCATCTCAATCTTTAAGGGAGGCCGGCAGCACCCAAGATCCTTCTATTCCTACACGTCTGGTGCTTACCATCCTTTCCTGCATCTTCTTCCATGTGTAAATATATATTTACAAAGTATTTAACCATTCAGTTTAACAATGTAAATGATCTTACCTCAATCCAACAAGGTGTTTCTTTGATGGATTGTCTGGGGTAGTCGGGACCCCAACCTTTCACAAAACTAAGCCTTAAGATACAAAGCCTACGAAGGTCATCCACGCCGATACCAGCAGCTGCGCTCAGACCTGCCATAAATAACAATCCAGTGATAGCAGGTGCCCAGCGCTCCGATCAACTTTTGAGTTAACATTTTTTACTCAATTTTGTTGATACTAACTATACAATAAGAGAATAAAAACCATTGCAAGTAAGTTTTGATTCATAAAATAAAATTATGTGTTGTGTTACACCAATATTTTTTAAGACAATGTGCCAGCCCTAAGAAAAAAAAACCATCAAGTATTTTGATTTAGGAATGTAAAATTAAACTCCAGAATACATTTGCTTTTAAATTGTGTAAAAATAATAATAGCCAGGATAAGTATCTCAATTAGAGAAATATTTTTAATGAATTTAAATTATTTTATATTTTGGTTAAAAAAATCCCATCAAGATTCACAAAATGTATGTAGTTATAAAAGGTTGTCAGCCCTTTTGGCTTAAAGTTTAGGTTTTACTATTAGTGTATATTAACGTAGTGTAGAAACACATTATACATTTCCTAGTCATTAGGCAATAATTGATTTTACTACTCGAGTGTAAGAGTAGATTCGGACCCTTTTCAGGCCTATACAATTAACGAGCATACTCACTAATAGCTGGTGCTATGCCCCCCACGGAATGAGGGCCAGGGATGTGTCCTGCCACTGCAGCAGCTTGAGCAGCCGCGGCAGCCTGCGCTGTTGCCGCCTGCTGCTGCATTTGTCTGTGGCATTGCCTCAAGTCAAACACCTTCAACAATGAAATATTATTATTATTATTATTAGCACCGCGTCTTACTACCCGTTCGGGTTGTACGCAATTACGCTAATGTGTAGTGGTAGGGTGACTGTGAGATGAAATGGAGGACCTACAGTTTAACGTGGAATCCGAACCACAGTGGAGGCCTGGCATTCCTCACATTCACAAGATGTCTAAATCTGTGCCGGGACCGAGGATTGAACCCCGGCCGCCAGCACAGAAGTCTGACACCTTACCCCTAGACCGCCAGGTCACCAACAATGAAATAGAATAGCTTCAACTAAACTTAGCCTTGTCATAAACATTTGTATTCTAGAAAAATATAATTTATAGGGGTGTGTGAGTATTTGAAAATTTCGAGTTTGAATTGAGTTTTAGTAAGGATGTGTGAAGTTCACTTTTTCAATCAGAAGTGAACTCCAATCGAATAAATTAAACATTCTCAAAGCCAAATCAAAGTTTGACTAGTTTTTTTATGCTTGGAAAAATCTTATATTGTGGTTATTTATGTAACTTTATGAGTTAAAACTAATTTTAAGATTTTTTATTGCATTATTACTGTTTGTAATATTTTAGTTATAGTCTGATAGATCAAGTTTTCACAACTTACAATTCAATTACTTCTGAGGGTTTCCAAATAAATATTAGTTTGTGATGTACAAAACAGCTCAGAATGGCACTAATTGATCATAAAATGAATATTTTAGCTGTCAATATTTTTAATGAAGAATTTCTTTGAATCAAAGTCAAACCGGATATTAGTTTCAAAGTCAAGTTGAAGATTTGAAGCTTCGCACACCTTTTATTAGTTGCTTGAACTTGACTAAAAAAATTCCCAAACCCAAGAAGTTGGAGTACTTGAAATTTTAGATTTTATCTTGAAAATATTGACTTTAGCCAGTTTTATTTTAATTTCAAGGTATTATTTAATAGAAAATTAAGTCCCTTAATATACTATTTTGTCTGATAAAAAAAATACAAGTTATTAAACACTATATTAAAAATTTGAGCTTATGCCATTTTAGACTTTATAAAAAAATAATTCATTTTTGGAAATATATATTATGGATTATTCATGAATCTACTAAAGAAATTCAACTTGTTTCATTAGGAAAACGGTACAGGAGTTATGGATAGAATTATATAAAAGGGAACTAATGTTTTTATATGTTTCTATCCATTTCCCTGTGTAGTCTTCCAAATATAACCAAAATGTACCTTAAGAGAAAAGATGATTTTCTCAAAGCAAAATATAATTTGAATGTTTGAAGATATTTTGTTCTATATTATTCGAATTTGAGAAGTTGCACACACTTATGTTATGAAAACTTAAAACAATATGGTACAGATAAAAAGAGTAGAGATGTGGAAGGACACCCACTATAGTATAGTTAGAAAACAAATATAATGAATAAGACAAAGAAAACCACCTCCACTGCATCTGGCTAGAATTCAAGCCCTGAGCTCCACGATGATCATATTCCATTTACAGCCAACAATTGTGAAATTAAAAATATATTTTTCAGAACATAAAACAAATATTCATTGTAAATAAACTAACAAACCTTTATAAAATTATCTTACAATGTTAGATAATTTACGATTTCCAAGGCACTTTTGACACCTATAAGGTGATGTATGATTTATTCAACTAGCCTTGATATAAGCGCTGGGATATATCTTGTGAACTGCATCCCCTGGGGCTCGGCCTGCTTCCCTGTCCAGGTAGTAGCTCTGCACAAACACTGAGTGGTCACTAAGACAACGCAGCCACACGTCTCCTTCCCCTCGCAGATCCAGCTGAACACCCTTCCCAATGTGCAGCCTGCGGCAAGTCCGCAAACCATCAATTAGGAGTGTACAAACGTACTTGATTAACTTAATATTCCAAGGCTCTATACTTGAATTAATTGTATTTAATATTTTAAGGGTTGAAGGATAGAGAAAAAAATGTATTGACACACCAGTGATTTGATTTAAATTTATTTTCAGTACAAATTTTATTTTGAAAAATTTAGGAGTCTGCGAGATTTAGTTTTTTCATTCAAGTCGAGTATTTCCAAACGCTCTTGAGTTCGAGTCAAGTTTAGGCCTATTCATAATTTTAAAATGTTTAAAAAGTACTAAAACACATGTTCTTAAAATATGAATGACATTCATTTTTATAAATGGTAAGTACTTTTTTTTTAAAGGTTAAATAATGAAAATATCATTTTAAAATTAGAAAGAACACTTAAAATACACAAGTTAAAAATAAGAACAGCACTCAAATAAAAATCTAATTAAAATAGTTTCAACACTCATATCATTAAGGATATTAAAATTACACTAACACTTATAAAACTAAGCTAATATGATGAATAATTGCATGATGGCTTGGAAATGTATAAGAAGACAGTGTAGATACACTGTACAGTGACGTAAAGTAAGTGATAGTGAAGGAAGTCAACCTGAAAGGATAGTTAGGTTAGGCCTAGTTAAAAACAAACACACTTATCTCTTCATGTCTTCTTACACTTTCCCCTTTTCTAAAACACCCAGTTGCCCATTAGTTTGAATTTTCAGGAATATTACTTTTTCATTCATGTATTTTCATATGAAAAATAAATATTTCCGAAAATTCAAAACAATGTGCAACTGTGGAAGTTTGAAGAAGTGAGAAGAGTAAAAGTGTAAGACAAAATGAGAGAGAAGTGTGTTTGTTTATATCTAGGTCTAACCTACTAACTATCCTTTCAGGTTGGTTTCTTTAACTATCACTTTACATTATTGCAGAGTGTTTCTACACTGTCTTGATAAAAAGTTAATAAAATCAACGTTTTAATAAGCTAATTTCCCCAAAATATGCTTCAGTAACTTAATTTACTGTATAATAAAACATAATAATCATAAACAATTGGAAATTTGAAGTGTTTCATATTTCGTTTAGTATTCCTTAGTATATTATCACGTCTTCTGTTCCATTTCCATTCCTCTATGCGCAGTTGAACATGCGCATTGTACAGGCTCTCGTTATACATTATTTTATTGAGAAATTTACTTCAATTTAATTTTTAATGCTTATAAAAGTTGATGCTCATACTTCAAAATTAAACATAATATATCTAGCAAACAATATGAGATAGTAGGTACTTTTTTAATATAAATGTTTGGTAAAATACATATTGCATTAAATAAGAGCAACATTGGTTTTAAACAGGTTAACCAACATAATTCTATAACGAAATAGTAACTAAACTAGAACTAGTTTTGTAGCTAAACATATTGATTAATACAAGTTTTAAATATCTTAAGTTTGAAAACATTTAATAAAATGTACTTTTGATATTACATTTTTAATTTAACCTAAATTATTATTTTAGAAAGGGACCAGGTAAAAATAGTAAAAAGAATCATTCAATTATTTAGTAATCTTCTAAGCTATTTTTATTGTCATTGCTTTGTCAATGCAATCCAAGTAAACAACTTCAATCAAGTATAATTCAAAATGGACGACAATATTGAATAAATTTACCGGTCTAAAGTGGTTTTAAAGCTCTTACGTTATTAATGTGAAAATTAAAATTAACTTTTAACAATTTGTTAAGTAACCAAATAATTTATAAGTGAAAATGCTGATGTCTCAATTAAATAGAATATGCTTAATAATGCATTTTAAAAATTGATTATTAAGTACATCAAGTAGAAGCTCGAAAATTACGAGCCTACAAAACTCTCAATCTCGATCTCGAGCGTGTCACTTAAGCTCGAGATCGAGATACAAGTACTTGCAGAGCCCTAGAAAAATTATTTTATGAGTAAAATCTATACAAATTACAGTAATACTTTTAAATACCTGGCTTTCTCACTCTGTTCTGTTCGGTGTACATTGCTAAGGGCCCCTAGACAGAACCTGTTGCCACCTGAGGGGTCCACATAGCCATCCACTGTGACATTGGGGCAAGAGGAAGGCACCTTGAATGTCTCCCCTACTTGTGTGTCCAGCTCAAAGTAAGCTACTGAGCACCAATATTCTGGTGCAGGCTGGTTCGACAACAGCCCTGTCATGGTCTCGACTGCTTGCGCGGTAGTATGACCCCCTGGTAACACATGACACAAATATGTCGGTTTTATATGAGTGTGTGAGGGTGACTTTTTCTAATATTAAGCTAAATATGCAAGGAAATGTTAAAGGCAAAGTGTTTTATTTTTTATTTTTACATTTACAAAAGAAAGCTGCAGCCAGATAGAGATTTTACCATAAAAAACTAACACTTGTTTTATATTTTTACTACAACTTTATATTCATAAGCTATTTTATATCTCAAATAGTTGCATATATATGATCGAGATCGAAAATTTCCGTTAGTGTAAAGTATCTTCAAAGTCATTTTAATAGGAAAATCAGAACTGTCATATTTTATGTTAAACCAGTGTCTACATACCAATTTTAATCAAAATCGTCAGGCCTAAAGTAAATTTTGAGAAAATGGATTTTTTTTTTTTTCACTTTTGGCCCTGCAGGAAACTACCCATAATTTTAGTGATAGGGATATAATTCAAAAAGCTTCTATGGGGAACCTAATGGTAACTCCAGAAACCAGGTTTTAGCCCAATCAATAAATGGTTTCAACTTTAGACCGAGATATAGACAAACAGACAGACACACACACACAAAGACAAACAGGTGGCATCACAACAACAATTTTTATGGGTTCAGTGGCTTATAAAACGTCAATATCTATAAAAATCTTGAATTAATTTCTTTGACAATCGCAATACTTTCTCTACCCATGGGATCACAACAAAGTAAAAAGTTAAGCTATCATTTCTAAAACTAACAAATTGACTTAGTCAATGGCATGCTTATAATGACAAATTGGAAAATAAGGAAAAAAATCTTTGAAAATAAAGGATATTTCTTTAGTAATGAAAATGATTTAGGTTGAACAATACAATTAACTGATATTTTTTATCTTTTTTTTTAGGCTTCATCAAAATACAAATAACTCTCCCTTTTATTTTGTTAAGTTAACTTTATCTACAACAAGTGATTTGAGGCATGTTAAAATTGGTCGACACAAGATAATGGCATTTTGAGACTTGGTGATTTTGGCCCAAGAAGAAAATCAACTGTATGTTTGGTGTAATACCTTAATAAAAGTATAAAAGAGAGTCAAAAGAGAACAGAGTCGGCACTAAAATAATATTAATATCAGTAATATGCAAAACAGAGGGAGTTATAAATATTTTGTTCATTTTTCTACTAGAGGATGATTAAAATCTATTCACGATTTTATTACCCATTATTAAAGTGAGTTTATAGGGAGCTGGTAGTACGAATGGAGGTTTTGCCTTCCTAGCCATGTGATTTTATACTACATTCAACTACTTAGTATCGTGATTAAATTTTTCAAGTGCGGGCTGAATTCTTCTCTGAAACAGCTAAAACCAGAAGTTAGTAGCTCTGTACTCACAATATCCCTGGTGGTGGGCTGCTGGGGGCTGCATACTTTGTGTGTAGGTGAGTGTGTTTGAGCCGGTCCACGTGCCCTGTCCTTGTTGCTGGGTGTTGACGGTGTTGAAGCCGTTCTGCTGCATGTGGGGCGACGAAGATACAGACACTGGCACCGTGGGGCTCTGAGAGTCTCCTGCTGTGTCGGCGCTGAAGTAGGAGGTGGGTGTAGTGGATTGCTGAGAGGGTGAAACCATGGCCGGGGGTGCTGCGGCCTGAGGAGGGGGGATCACGACAGGAGCACCCGCAGGTACACTGTGCACCAAAGAGTGAGAGGGGACAGCTGGTACCACCGCTGCTAAAAAAAACATAGGTCAAGGTAAGGGTGCATTTACATAACCAAAGGATAATTATTTTTAGCACTCCGTCTTACTATTCAGTCAGGTTATACGCTTTTGGACTAATTATATTAAAAGTTTTAGGGATTAGTATTATTATTATTATTATTATTATTATTATTATTAGCACCACGTCTTACTACCCGTTCGGGTTATACACACTTACGCTAATGTGTAATGGTAGGGTGATTGTGAGATGAAATGAAGGACCTACAGTTTAACGTGGAATCCGAACCACGGTGGAGGCCTGGCATTCCCCACATTCACAAGATGTCTTGTCAGAGGTGAAGGAAGGGTTTGGTAATCAGATAAATCTGTGCCGGGACTGAGGATTGAACCCCGGCCACCAGCACAGAAGTCTGACACCTTACCCCTAGACCACCAGGTCACCCTTTAGGGATTAGGAAGATTATATTTAGAGGAAGTGTACCCACATTTGTGTGGAAAGCTATTTTGTAAAAACTACCCTCAGTACTCCCGACCTAGATTTGAACCTCGATCTCTATGTCATCGGCAGTATAGTCTGCTGCAAGATAAGTGCCTTAGACCATGCGACCACTGAAGTGGGTAGGATCAATTAAAATCAATCAAATTACTGTCATTTCCCTCAATTTGAATATTATAGTTGTGAATAAAGCTAAAGGCCTGACCAGCTCATGCAATGACCAGCAATGGGTAGAGCAGTGGTTGCCAAATGGTCCAGTGTTTGTATCTTTGTTTAGGATGTATTTTCCATCACACTTATCCATACCTATATATATCTAAAGGGGTCTAAATAAATAGAGAGATATTTATAATATATTTGCATCCTTTTCATTAAAGCTCTATTTTTGTTCTTTATGAAAACCGTTCCTTTTTTATTTCCTTTTATAAAATATTGTGTCACAAATTTTACAATCCCTTCTAAAAGTAGTGGTAAAATGATATCTAGGTAAAGTGAATGGGCTGTGATAGTAAATTTCCTTTAAAGACCATCCACTACCCCTTTTCCCTGAAGCATAAATGTTAAGCATGAACTATGTTCCTATTTTTATTGCCAGAGCGATATTGTTGGCTCTACTCCTTTTTATTTTCTCCTATTCTGTACCTTCTTCTGTGTAAAACATAAATTTGTAATGGTGTGCAAAGCTTGGAAAGTTCGAAGGTCAAATCTCCTTTGACTTCGACATCTACAATAGCCTTCGCATATCCGAAAAATTTCGAAGGAAGGATAAAACTTCAATAAATTATCAAATGATTTAATTTTATCTTACTAAATATTACACATTTCAATATTTGATCATTTTAAAACCGTTACTAAACCAAATTTTAACACCAACTAGTAATTTAACTACCATAACGTAAGAATATATCAAAAGCAGGTAAGTAAATGTTAATATATTATATTCACTATCGCCAACTTAGTTTTGTAAAAAATAAAAATACCTACAAAGAAATTACACCATGGTTACTGGTATGAAGCAGAGAAATTGCTTTAGTTTTGCTATCATCCCAGCTCGCGTTTAATGTTTAGTTCTTAATATTCTATCTCTTTGGAATTATCTGTGACAAATTTACAAGTACATTTTGTCACAGAAGTTTTTCATAGCTTCTTCGCGTTTTCTTTACTATTCAAATTGGCTGATACGGAAAGTGGGAAACAAAAACCGATTTTAATTTATAATTACTATCATAGAAATGCAGATAAAAAGACATGCATATGTAAAATTTGACAAATAATTTTATCAACTCCATAATGTAAGTAATATTAAAACTTTATTGATAATTTACTAAACTTATCATTAAGCCTGTGTATATTAATTATTAATCTAGGCCTTCGACTTCAACTTTTCTTCACAAGTTTAGAGCTTCGTTTCGACTTCGCATTTAAAAAGTGGCATTCGCATACCCCTATAAAATTGGCAACTATTTTTAATATCAACATTCTTTCATTGTATGGACGACTTTAATGACAACTTTTTTAAATTATTTAACTAAGAACTAATGACATTTTAGAAAACATTTTAAAGTAGTTTAAAGTAAGGAATGGCAATCATTAAAGTTAAGACTGAGATAGAAAGCTATGAAAATATCTATAACTATATATATCATTTTAATTTAATGAATTACCCGCCTCGCTGGCGTAGTTGGCTAACATGCTTGTCGTGTTGAGCTCGACTGCTGAGGACGGGAAGATCGAGGTTCGAATCTCGGTCGGGTGAACTGGGGGTGGTTTTTCCTAAATGGTTTTCCACTCTTCCTCCACGCAAATGCGGGTTCACTTCCTCTAATTGAACCTTACCAATTCCTAATTCATTAGCGTAATTAGTACTTAAAGCGTATAACCCGAACGGGTAGTAAGACGCGGTGCTAAATATTATTATTATTATTTTATTTAATGAATTAGTTTCAATATTGGTAAATGTATTAAGTGACATTAAAGATTCAACTCGAATGATTATAATTTGCTTTTAATGAGCAACAAATTGTCATATATGAAAATTTTCATTAAAATAACATAACACCATCAACTAAATTAAACCATAGGTTGATGACAAGTCTAAAATACAAATGTTACAAGTTTAGAAATTTGTTACAAGACATAAATACAATATATTAAGGGCAAAACAAAGTTTAAAGCTCATCTGAATCGTAACTAATTATAAAATTTGAATTAGTAGGTTAACATCTGCCATATGAAGTTTAATAAAGTGATTATGTGTTCTCATTACAAAGAATTGAAGAATATAATATAGAATGGATATAAACAAGGTTTGTAATCTAATATGTTAGGTAATTTTTTTTTTAAATTTTAAATTTATGTATAAAATCTAAGCCTTATCTTATTCCAGTCCCATTACTCCTTGTAATGATCGGCCATAGAAGGATGCTGATTATCACGAGGAGTAATGGCTTAAGGCTTAGAATCTTTGTTCCTTATATAATTAAGTTAGTGTTGCCTTACTACAATCACAATGAATATTATTAAAAGTATAGTACAGTCATGAGCATAATTAGTACATATCTGTATAATCTGAACAGTTAGTAAAACTTGATTCTAAGCCAAAAACAAAGTTAGAGAGCAAAAATCAAACAAACAAATTTTTAAGGACAAGTTCTCCGTGAGAGTGAAAGATTGTCCTTAAAGATTAGTTTTTTTAAAAGTATTCTAACCAGGGCCGTGGAGTTTGAGTCAGTATAAATGTACAGATTCCAACTTCAAAATAAAAACTTATAATAGTACAACAATACATGGTAAATATTATATCATTTTAATTTAATAGGTAGTTGTTTTTGTTCTCTAGCCCCAATTTTTGTAGTTTGGATTGATATAGTTATTTAAATATACATTCAAAATGTCCAAAAAGGTTTCCCATGAAGTAATTTAATCTGTATCTGAGCAGTAAATATGTTACTACTAATAAATATACTATATCCATTTATGAAGGAATATGAGTCCGAGTAGGACAGTAGAAAAATAGAACAGTTGGAGTCAAAGGTTTGGCATACAAACTGTGCTGAGCAACAGCACGTTTTTTTGTTGTTTTTTTTTTTGCCTTGTGAAGGTATCCTATTTTAATCATTGACTTTGTGGGTGGTACGACCTGTAAGCGAAAACATGAAGAGCTTAAAATCGTTTTTGAGGTCTAATTTTTATGTGCCACGATTTCATATTATATTCATTGGTGAAATTGGTGTTAAAAACTTTTGTTGCAGTGTATCTCCTTGGCTAGTCATAAATTTGTGTTTTAAATGCTTTTCGCTCCCCCTTCTTCATAAATTGAGATAGCGTGGCTTCTGTTTTTCTCGGTCACTTACTTATGAACACCTACTTGTAAGGTAACATTCTGCTTCTCTTTTTATTTTCAATGGTCTAAGATAATAATAATAATAATATTTAGCACCGCGTCTTACTACCCGTTCGGGTTATACGCTTTAAGTACTAATTACTCTAGTGGATTAGGAATTGGGAAGGTTGAATTAGAGGAAGTGAACTCGCATTTGCGTGGAGGGAGAGTGGAAAACCATTTAGGAAAAACCAACCCCAGTTCACCCGACCGAGATTCGAACCTCAATCTCCCCGTCCTCAGCAGTCGAGCTCAACACGACAAGCGCTTTAGCTAACTACGCCACAGAGGCGGGTAATGGTCTAAGAGCTTTTGGTTATATTTACAATGTAGATTATTCAATATTTATTTACCTCTTTTTACTAATATGGTTTAGGAGATAGATACTATACAATTTATGTCTGTTTTTTGTGATTTTAACATGTAACTAATGTAAAGTAACTTTTTAACATGTAGAAGTCCTAATGCTAAGTAATATTTTCAAAATGTAGTTGCTCTATTACTTCTCCTTTTTGTTATCTTTTTATTTAACATAGTTTCTTAAAATGCAAATTAATGAAAGGTTGTTTCTATGTTCCTTTGGTTTGGTGTTGAGATGGGGATGTTTGGTATTTCATTTATGTTTGTAAATTATAATGGTCTGTTTGTGTAACACATTTTAATCTCTTGGCTTAAATATGAGTTTTCCTTAAACCTTATATGCATATTTTGTGAGTTTCCACCCACACCAAGTAAAATTGAATTTTTCAAGAAAACGTTATGTGATAGAAATTTGTCATTTTTTTTTAATCAGCACCAAAAAATACATAGATTTCAGCTATCAATTCCCTTGTATTTTTTTTCGTCGCAGGCCTGTGTTATTAAAGACAAGCATATTAGTGTTTTTCCCAACATCGGAGGGGATAAAAACTAATAGTTCACACTGAGAGCGTATAACCCGAACGGGTAGTAAGACGCGGTGCTAATAATAATAATTCACACTGAGTTATGTTATTCTTATAGATAATTTGAAAGATAGTGCTAAAATATCTGAAACTTCCAGTGACTTTTTTGTGTAACTCGTTCGGTCTGTCCATAAATGTAAAAGTTATTTACTTTTATTCACAAAAGTAGTACTGATTATAACTGATTGAAAAAAAAAATATGACTAAAAAGATATAATAAAGTGAATTAAGGCCTTACGGTGGCTCATTCGTGTTGGTACCCATTGACTTCGCGGGCATGGGTCTGGATGGGGTTCCATTTTGAGGGGCCTGCCTGGGCCAGGCCTAGGCCCACCCACAAACATAGGAACATCACCTGTCGGCACAACCACTACTACCAACTAAATAAAAAGAACTAAAGCAAAATATAAATATAATAGAAGCTAAGAACAAATCAATGATTCTACTCACAAAAGAATTGCAAATAAAATTAAAATAACCTATCTAAGCTTACTTAAAATACTCCAAAATACAGATAATACTTATGAGATATTGCCAAAATACAGTTTCCCTAGTCATTCATAAACAATGTTATTAAATGCTTGAGCTTGTAAGACTATTGAAAACCTATTAATAAAGATAATCTTCCATTTTAATCATGGGGACTTGATCAAAAATGTGATTTTGACATACAATCATCATTATCATCTGTTTTCAGCCTGTGACATACATCCAAATTCAAAATAACATGTGGGTGTGAGTGTGTGTGTGTGTGTGTGTGTGTGTGTGTGT
>CABEEJ010004160.1:41019-68886 GCA_901482245.1 Timema douglasi
GTGTGTGTGTGTGTGTGTGTGTAAGTAAAAATTTTTATCCGGAGGAAAGTCGAATCAAATTAACTTACATATGAAATATTCTCGAGACAGAATTGAAGTCTTAATAGTTATGTACTGTAAATGATTTATGTCAGAAAAAATATATTATATTAAGCATATTTGTATAGCTTCAGAAACTAAATATTATTTACAATTTATTTTTTCACAAACAGGTTTAACATGTTTGGAACTAAGTTGATGAATCAAATAACTATCAATCACCTAATAATTGCAAAATTTGGTCATTTGAACACTAATTTATCAAATTTAAATAGCTAAAGTTAAAATAAATGAATTTAAATGTGTGTTTTAATTTTTAATATTTTATTAGCAAAGTTTCATAGTTGTAAAGTTGAACAAAAATGTAAAGCGTATAGTGAAGAATAAATAATAGAATTACTAGATAGATTCAAATGTATTGTTACTCGAATTAATATCACTTAAGATAAAATAGAAGTCATAAGCTATGAAAAAGTTGAAGTCGTAATGAGTTTAAACGGTCTGGAAGTCACTGCAAGTTAAAGTGAGATGGAAGTCAATGCAAGTTAAAGTGAGATGGAAGTCAATGCAAGTTAAAGTGAGATGGAAGTCACTGCAAGTTTAAGTGAGATGAAAGTCACTGCAAGTTTAAGTGAGATGAAAGTCACTGCAAGTTAAAGTGAGATGGAAGTCACTGCAAGTTAAAGTGAGATGGAAGTCACTGCAAGTTAAAGTGAGATGGAAGTTACTGCAAGTTAAAGTGAGATGGAAGTCACTGCAAGTTAAAGTGAGATGGAAGTCACTGCAAGTTAAAGTGAGATGGAAGTCACTGCAAGTTAAAGTGAGATAGAAGTCACTGCAAGTTTAAGTGAGATGAAAGTCATCAGAAGTTAAGAGGAAATGGAAGTCCCCGCAAGTTAGGGGAATGTAAGTCCCTGCAAGTTAGAGGGAATGGAAGTCACCGCAAGTTAAGAAGAAATGGAAGTCACCGCAAGTTAATGGGAAATGGAAGTCACCACAAGTTAAGGGGAAATGGAAGTCAGCACCAGTTAAAGTGAGATGGAATTCACCACAAGTTAAAGTGAGGTGAACAGTAATGTGCTAGCTGTAACTTACAGTGCTGTCCAGTTCCCTTTAACTTGCAGTAAATTCCTTATCACTTAAGTTTGTGGTGACTTCCATCACACTTTAACTTATATTATATAATACATAATGAGAATGAGGATTTTGAGAAGTGTTTTAACTGTCACATGGAGAAATAAGATTAGGAATGAAGTTGTCCAAGCAAGAGTTGGGGGTACAATGAGTAGTACATGAGATAGTAGAGGAGCCAAGGCTTAGAGGGTATGGTCATGTAATGAGGTTGGAAAAAGGAAAAAATCTCTAGTAGAATTTATTCCCCACCCCCCACACCATACCCCCTTTATTTGACGTATTTAATTTATACTTTCTGAAGTGATTATATCAGGTCTGACACCTTAGCTCATTTGATAACATGTGTGTCTACTAAGCGGGATGGGGAGGGGGCTGGATGTTGTGTCTGTTCTAGAAGTTGAGTGCTAATGCAATCAGTCAGTTCAGAAAGTGCATGTTAAAATACCTCAAAACAAATAAAATAAAAAAATGATCATACCAACAAACAACTCATAAACTAACGTAAATATTAGAGATGGGCCACTCGAATCTTCGAATCCTCGAATCCACCGAATCCTGACAAGTATTCGAGATTCGAGGATTCGATGTTTTACTGGATTCGATGATCGAATCTTTCATCTCATAAACAAAGCATAATATTTTGAATTCAAAAATTACTTAGTTAGGCCTACTTTAAAAGCACAACTTAATCCGTAATATTTATTTTGTCGGAGAAAAGAGATAAATATGAATAAAATCTTCTTTAAAAAATAAAAATACTCGTTAGGTGTGGAAAATCTTACGTGCCTAGTACCCTACCCTACCCCTGGGAAACTTGGATTCAACCGTTTCAGCTCATGCTCACGTCTAAAACTTTCACCTCACGAACAATCTTGTAAATATTTTAATGAACACATTAAAACTCTTCAAAAACTGAAAATTAAAACGAGAATTACATATAAACTCGAAATAAATAAAACAAATTACGGCTTTTTTTAAAAATAGAAATAAGAACACATTACACACGATATTAAGTCAGCCGCCATGACATATATTATGTTTACTCACCCGAGTGATGATTAAAATAAAGATACTGTTAATTCTTACTATCCAACTGGTTTTAGTTATCTACACCTATGTAAAGAACCCTAATTTATTGCATACGATCCTTAAGTTAGACATTTTGTTGGGTTTCATGAAAAATAAATACTGTCAACAGTCAGACAGCGATAAAACTGTTTATTTATCCCTATCGACCTACGTATCGTATATCGATTGTTTGTTTAAAATCGATTCAGGTAATCTGATCACTTAGTAAGCGCTCTCGAGTTTTAAGAATCAAATAACGACTTGCTAATCCATTATTTGTTTTTAAATTGATTTTAACTTAAAGTTTATTATTTTTTAAATATGTTATTGAAGTAATTGTAGAAATATTCAAACGTAGTCCTGCCTTATAAAATGGGAATGAACATATTGTAGTCGAAAATATGTTCGTGTTTTAAATTGAATATATTCTTAGAAATCGATATATTGCAAGAATCAATATATTTGTTTTCTACGCGAAAATAGATAATGGATATATAAACAAATAATAAAACATACTTAGGTATTATTGAGTTCACTATTTCCAATGTATGTTTAATTGTTAAGCATGTTGTTTTAGTCTTTAATAAAAATATCCGTTCGTATTTTTATTTTTGCTATCTTAATACAATAAAATATCCTTTAATGATGATTAAAGTTGATCAAAGGATAACTAGGCCAAATATGTTTATTTCACGTTTTTTATAAACTTAACCCATTCTAACAACACTTTTAAAAATAACTAAAATTCACTCCAATTTTGATTGATTTTATTTTTAAACATTAATATGAGTCTAGATTGTTTAATTTGGATGGATTTTAACCTGTATTTTGCGAGGGGTGGTTGGGGCTAATTAAAATTATAAGCATAATTGAAATAAATATTAATTCACAGTTTAGGCTTATATTGTGTAATGTAGGTCTATTTGTAAATCATTAAAATTTATAATTATTTGCTAGGATTCGGATTCGAGATTCGAGATTCGAAAATAAAATGTAGATTCGGATTCGAGATTCAGATTCGAGAAATAGTGGATTCGACCCATCTCTAGTAATATTATAACAGACACAGCACCCAGTCCTCAACTATCTATTCATCGTTGTGAAAGGGGAAACCCACATTTCACCAATGATACATTTTTCATCCATGTCAGGAAGAGAACCCTGAACCCTTAGTTCAATAGACGACAAGACATGCTACCAACTAAGGTGTCGGACATAGAATTATAGAGCCGAAGTATGTAGTAAAAATACTATTGAATAGAAGAGACCAAGAAACAGATGGGAGGAGGAGGTAGCGGCAAGTGTGTGAAAGAGGAGAGGAATGGAAGCAAATGAAGGAGGAAGAATGGCAGAAGGACAGAGGAAGAAGAGGCATTTTACTAAAATGACCTGGCCACAGGCTGGAAACACTTGTTGATGATAATTTTTTTGAATAAATTCAAAAGTGGTCTAGTGAGCGACTTTTCATTTTATTTTAAAATGTAAAAAGATCATGGTTTTAAAGTATACATTAAAATTAATAAGAGTTGCCAGTGCCTACAACTTTTTAAGTAGAGAGCTGGAATAAATGGAATAATGTTTAAAACAAATATTTGAAATAATGTTATTTTACTATTATTCAATACCTCAGGAATTGTAAGAAAATTCAACTAACTGATAAAATTGATAAAATTTGAGAGCATACTACATTTCAAACAAATAAAATGAAAACAAAAGAAACTAAAACAAAAGAGTCAAACGGGTAGAGAGATGGAAAGCGTAATGGGCTAACCTGGAGGTTGGGGCTGCATCCCCGTGATTGAGAACTGTGTGGAGGTCGGGGGATGGTGCTGGATGGTCTGTGAACCCGCCACCTCTCCGTCCACCTCCATCCCCCCTCCGCCCATCATTCCCGCAGAGTACTCATCCTTCACTAACCTGCTTGGGCCCGACTGCAGGGACAAGCCCGACAGATCTGTGAACAATTAACAGTTCTGTTTTAAAAACAACACTTACAAACAGAACTCAGCAGGCGTTGATGTATGACCTTGGGCACAATACAAGCTTGGATAGGTCAGTTTTAGAGTATTGGCGTGTTGAGTCAAAGATCCCGAGTTCGATTTCTATATCCAAGCGACAGTTTTATATATATATTTAAAAGTGAAATAAATTAATGTACAATTGAAGGGGTTAGGATGGTTTCCAATCAGTACACTTTAGCGTGATTATATGCAAGATTAATGGAAATTATCTTTGGTACAAATAACAGATGTTCAAAACGGTACATTTTATTTATAGTAAATATAGTTTAAAAATGACAGCTCACCGTGGGGAATCAAATTCTGGACCCTTGACTAAGTGCGCCAATCTTCATAGTTTAAGGAAGATTCTATGATGTGACGTAAGAAATTATTTCATGCCTCAAGCTATAAAAACAGAACCATCTATGGGCTCGGGCCCAGAATTTAAACTGCCACCTGTACAGAATGTAACTCTAGACACTATTTACCCAAACCCAGCATTCACTTGGAGATAATTTGGGGAATCATAATGTACGGATAAAAACTAAGAGATCAGCTGGATGAAGACTGAACTTCAGGTTTTTTTGGGTCAAAGTTGAGTAGGCCTGCATGACAAATTTGATTGAGGTTGTTTTGTTTTTTTTGCACAGCATCTTATTACCCACTCAGGTTATATGCAGCTGGTAGAATCATTGATAGTGTTATTAAAATTGTATTCTCTTTATGTTAAAAACCTTTATTATCAACTCTTATGATATCCTTGTCCTGATTATAGTAGCATGCACAGGCCTACCACTCATATTCTGTCTAATAAATTTCAATAATATCAATCAATATGCAAGTCATTTCACTAATCCATAGAGGCATGAACGTGTCTGAATTCAAGACCGAACCCTTCAAACTCTTTTTTGCGTACTAATTCGTTTGGGTAAGTTAGTAAGTGACTAAGTATACTTGTGATTTTTTTTTTTAGAATAATGAATATAGGGTTTGTTTAGTGTGAATATACATACTGAGCCAGCTGTGCTCTATTTTGTTTGTAGTTAATTATACTTATTAGCAGTAGGTGTCAGCACCACATTGACCCTTCTCTCTTACTGGCTCTGGGCTTGCCTACACCCGCGCTTTTTTTTTGTATAACGGTAAAACCAGTGTTTAAGCGTCTCTACGTCTCGAGGTACAAAGCCCTGAAACTCTCTCGTGTGAAATAATTATTTTATTAAGTGCTCAAGACTCAAGATTGGGGCGCCCCAGATATCATCTCATCATTCCAGGTACTCTGTCACCATCTGTCAAAGGTAGGCTCCTAGTTAATTGTTTGTGTTATAATAAAAGCGTGTGCCAAATTCTCGCCTGTCAACACCGTACAGAACAGGGTTGCACCAGACTTACCTATTCCTGGCGAGACCACTCGCTCGTAGTGGTATGGATTGACACATACAGAGTCACATTTGAGGTCGAAAGCAAACTGGCAGTACTTTACATGTTTTAGTTCATTCTTGTGTAAGTCCGGCCAGCGCCAGATGCGGGCGTAAATGACATGGGGGAAACCCTTCCTCCCTGCTACCTGTAATAAAGCACCACAAACAAATTAGCGAAAGTTTTGAATAAGATTGGAGGGGGTGGAGTTAATTAATGATCTATCGCAAGACAAAGACTTTCATCGTGGCTTGTTTTTTGATCCATGTCTTCCCTAACTGTAGCCATTTAACAAAACAAATGTGGTAGCGATGGAAGAAGTAGAGTTTAGAAGAGTTATACCTGAACTTGTGTGATGGGGGAGAAAGAAAACATTTAAGAAAAGCCACCCTCGGTATAACTGAGTGAGATTCACACTCTGTCACTGACAAATCAGACTAGATGAGCTTGCATTAAACTGCATGCTCACCTGTGGGGGGTCAAAATGATTCATGTTAACTGTATGTTGAAATTAATATAGCCTAATCAAAATAGTCAACTCTGGTTGTAGTGAACATTTGGTTACAGTGAACCTAATTTATTGGTCTCAACCCACATACATTTCAATAGGTGTTAAAAAATGTGTTTATAACGGACCCTCAGCTTCGATTTTAGTGAACAGAAAAATGGAAACTTTTAATAACATATGTAATTCTAATATCATAATTCTTTAAAAACATAACTTTTAGGTTGTTTAAACTTGAAGACACCGATTCTCTCCCTTGACTGAAAGTAAGAAATGTAGAAAAGGTATCCAGGGGGTGCAGCTGAAAGGGGAAGGCTGAGCTTAAACAGCCACTGCACTCGTTGACCTGGCTTAGGTTTTAATGCCTTTGTCTGCGGCAAGTAAAGAAGAGAGTTTGTGGCTATTTAGTAATTGTTTTCACCAATCCCTTTCTTTGAGAAGGTATATGAAACTCAAGAAATTAGACTTTTCTACTCAGTTTAGTTTTTTGAATGCATGGATAGTGTGGAATCAAGTGGGGAAAGTGGGGAAAAGTACAAGCTCTAGAGAAGGATCTGGAAAAAATATTAACTAAAACAGTAAACAATAAACAGAAACATATAAATGATTGTTTTTTAAAGATTAATTAATGAATTTCATAGTATGATTGTATTTGAACTATTATTTTGTTTGTCACTAACCCATTACTTTCAAATTTTTTTAAAAAAGTTATTTTGGTGAATTTTGGACATAGTGAACAATATATCCGAGTCTAGAGGTTCATTATAACCAGAGTTGACTGTATGTATAAACAAATATATTGATTAAATATGTATAGTACCTATAAAGTGTACATTTGAAGAAAATAAAACAGATGTTTAATAAAATAAAATTATAATAGGTACCAAATTCCAGAGGCAATTATTCTAGTTTAAGAATGAATTAAAAAGTAGATTTTTAAAACAAAATTTTCCCTGAGACATGCAAAGTGCTAAAGTTTAAAATATGGTGTAGACACAAATAGAGCTATTTTATTCCTGAACTACATATAGAAACAACCCTAACCTGCAATCTTCCATCCAAAGTCCTTTGGATTGTTACACACTTGCTGGGATGGGAGCCATTTGTTGTGATCGCCGTGATTAAGCTATCCAATTCATCTCGTTTTTCCTGACAAAGAGGTAATAAACAAAATGGTAGTTTCCACTTATCAGTATTGTTGTATATGGGAGAACAAACAGGGAAGAGGGATCGGTAGTACAAATAAAAGGAACAAACACAATATTGCTTTTAAAATGAGAAGAGGAACACGTTCACACTTTACATTGCTGCCACTAGACAAAGAGGTAATGACTGTTTCTTAATATTATTATTATTATTAGCACCGCGTCTTACTACCCGTTTGGGTTATACTCACTTACGCTAATGTGTCATGGTAGGGTGATTGTGAGATGAAATGGAGGACCTACAGTTTAACGTGAAATCCAAACCACGGTGGAGGCCTGGCATTCCCCATATTCACAAGATGTATTGTCAGAGGTGAAGGAAGGGTTTGGTAATCAGATAAATCTGTGCCGGGACCGAGGATTGAACCCCGGCCACCAGCACAGAAGTCTGACACCTTACCCCTAGACCGCCAGGTCACCGACTTTCCTAAATAAAATCAATCACTAAGCCTTACACCTCAATCCTTCAACCTAGGTTTCATTTTACTAAGACTCAACAGATTGCAGGTGTGTTGTTTGTTACTTTACGCAGAAAAAAAAAACACCTGGGTTAAAACAAAAACATCCACTTAAAAAAACCTAATATAACCCTCTTATTTTAAACTATTTAAAGCAATTGTGTGATTTATTTTTGAAAATAGTTAAGCTATTTCCATTTTAATATAATATTATATTATTAATTACTTTTCATAACAGGTAAATTAGAATTTGAACTAAACAAATTTAGCATAGGCCTAAACTAAATAAATTATATTGAATACTTTAAAGAAAATACACATACAATTTAAACTTAAAATATTCTCTTAGAATCGAATTACCAAAACTTAACCAACATGATTAAATGTAATGATGTAATTTTTTCACCCCCATTTATGTGTAAAACTAACCCCTTAACATAAATAATTTTCTAATTTATTATTCCCGTATTAATTTCATCTTGTAAGGTAATCCCGTTATATTTGTACTTGTTAAATATTCAGATTTATCACTTTCGCATATGAATCAGCTTATAAAACAACTGCACCTCCCTCTCCTTTATTGGTGGTTGAAGAGAAATAAATTAATTTTTGAATTCGGGATTTCTAAAATAGGGGTTCACAGAAAGGAGCCCATTGGAAACTATATATATGGCTTTGGAAGTCTTGGTCAGGAATTTTTAAAATAAGATGTGTTTTTTGCTTGGTCTACAACATGTAAAAGATTCAAAAGTGTTAACAAAGACTTGGTTGAATATTGAGAAACTGAACAGATTTGAAATCACTCATGTTAAAATATATTAGAGTTAAGATATGTCGAGTGAGTCAAACATGAATTGTGAAAGAATAAAGACACATATTCACAGGCTCCAAAAATTGTTAAAAGTACTCAAGATATATTTTGGACTTTATTAGAATATATTAATTTGACCATAAATGTATTAGGAATGACCAATGTGTAGTGATATGTAAAATATATGTTTCTCTTAGTAAGTAATAATAAATGGTGGCAAGTTATACCAAGTGAAGCTATAAAATAGTTTATTTTATATTTATATATATTATATAACACTTATATGGTTTGTAACCCTCACAAACACTTTTTTTTCTTCAACCTGCTAGCTTCTTGTACTGTTGCATTTACTTACTTACTCTAAGGCATTAGGGGCTCAAATTTTCATTGCCGCTCTTACAAAAGTATGCATGCATAGTAAATTAAATTAAACCCCAAAATATGAAATATAACCCAATGGGTTGCGTGTTTTTAACCTGTTGTTTCACTATTCATTTTATCACCATATCTTACTACTTTTTTAGTTTATAAGCATGAAGAAACACGCACTTCTCAGAAATAATGTGAAAAGGATTACACCTTTAAAATATATTTTTTATACCATCTTTCCTGTTAAAAGAACAACTGCGGTATTTCCTGTTAAAAGGAACAACTCCGCAGTATTTGGTGAAGACGCCATTTCTCTATACCAATAAGAAGCTAGCCTTCACAAAACCTGTCGCCAGGACTCTTTCTATTAGTTGGTTTTTACACTGTTGATGAGGGGAGAAACATGCAAGGGATGTGTCATATATAAACTGTTTGTGCGTATCAGCCAGGCATCCAGGATCCAAACATCTACACCGGGATCCAAACCACCCACGCACAAGTCAGAGCCACACAATGGCAGTCACAGTCTAACACAGTCTAAAATAACTTACATTAATATCACAAGTGTGCAGTGATATAAAACATTTAATTGGAATATGTATAAGTAATTAACAGGTGTCATTTAAATAAACCGTGTGTGAAAAAACAGCCATCAACAGTTTACTTTCTTACATTAATTAATTATACCGCTTTAATTAGTGCTCGAACACGGAGCTATAAACAGCTAGTTAAATGGTATATTTTCCATACAGTGATGATAGGCGCTCGATCACTGAGCTATAGACAACCTAAACATCATCACAGCATTATTATATCAGGGAATTAATCCGTAGTGTTACAATCGACACCCAATGAAGGGTGATTGATTATTTAGGATTACAATCGACGCCCAAAGCGTTCAATAGTATTACAATTTACACATTAATTTTAGAAACTACCTTACAAAGGTGTTTGCATCTTAATGAGATGGTTGAGCTTGTTTCTTCTCAGATAAAATATATAATCTGGGGAAAATGTTCAATACAGCTAAGTGGATCTCCTTCTCGATGTTAACTTTGCCTTTAGATCTGAGTTTTATCATCATCAGGGCTGAAAATCCTTCCTCTCAAAGGTAGGATGTGGCAAAAGGGACAATTACTATCACAGCTTTCTTAATCAATTCTGGGTACTCCAATGCCACACTGTCCCAAAACTGTGAAAAAGAGTCTCAAAAAAGAATGCTATTTTCAGTGTGGAGTATGAAGAAATGTATATTAATTGTTCCTGCTCAGCAATAGGCCTACTGAAGGTTGATGGTAGATCTACTATAAACGGGTTGTAGCCCACTTCTGTTCATCTCTTTCTGGAAGAAAGTATTTATCGATTTGGAACGTGGAATTTAGATGGATGCACCAAAATCTGATTTCAATTCCGCACTTAATAGCATCTCGTTTCCTTGTATAAACTTGTATAACATAGGAATATAACATAGGAAAATGGTCCAAACCACCTGATTTCATACTGTTCTTCCACAGAAGGTTTCGTTTGGAAGTCGCAATCTTACTGTACAGATGTATTATGTGTGATTCTCCAGCATGGAGGCTAACATTCAGAGAATTCCACCTCTCAAACATGTCGCACAAATACACCAACTTTAAACGAAATCATTATTGACTAAGCATTGAGCACTACTATGTCATTCTTCTGTGAGGTACAAGAAAATTTCATTACGCAGTTTGGTACACGTAACACCACAATTTACAATTCAGTAATAATAATAGTTAGCACCGCAACGCATCTTACTACCCGTTTGGGTTATACACTTGAGCCCTAATTATGCTAATGGGTTAGGAATTAGGAAGGTTTAATATAAAAGAAGTGGACCCAAATTTCCGTGGAGGGAGAGTGGAAAACTATTTAAGGAAAAACCATCCCCAGTTAACGTGAGCAAGATTCAAACCTCAATCTCCCTGTCCTCAACAGTTTAGCTCAACACGAAACTAGCGCGTTAGCCAACTACACCACCGAGGCATGTTACAAATTAGTAGAGCAGGGAAGTGTGCTCAGCCCCCATGTCAATGCATATATTTCAAAAGAATCTTGCCTTTTATGGCCGAGTTTTGGTGTAGTTCCCCACTGATATTGTTCCCAGTACCGTAATTCATTAAAATCCAGAGTTACTTCCTGTGATGCCAAGGCTTCTCTATGTATGAGGAAATATGTCCATCTAGCAACAGGGGCTTTTTCTTTGACGAGTGCTTGGAGACCAGCATATTAGCCAGATATGGAACAGCCATGTGTGCAAACATCTAACAGTTTTGTCATGAAAGTGTCTGTGACTTTAAACAAGTCCACTGCTTTGTTGCCACCATTAATGTCTTTACAGAAGAGAAGGTCCTCATGAAAGTTATTGTCACCATTTATGAAATGCTCATAAGCATATAAAATGGATATCATTGTTGTTGTCAAATGCCCTGTCTAAATGAATGTTAAAATCGCTGTCTCCCAATTTGTCGATAATCTGGTCAGTTATGTCGTCTGACATATAACTTGTTCATCGACTAATTGTGTTGTTTGACAATGGAGCACTAGCAAGCTGTTTGGCAGTAGACTTCCCAATAATAATTGGCACCATGTCAAGAGCCACTCTTTGGCAACTGGATGAGGTTTCTTACTGCGTGCAATTTGGTTCGCCACTTTGTAGGATGCGAGGAGGGCTTTGCTGGGTATTGTGCTTGTTTAGTGAAGTGAGTTTCTGCTCCCGCATTCCATGTATTATTATTATTATTATTATTATTATTATTATTATTAGCACCGCGTCTTACTACCCGTTCAGGTTGTACGCACTTACGCTAATGTGTAACGGTAGGGTGATTGTGAGATGAAATGGAGGACATACAGTTTAACGTGGAATCCGAACCACGGTGGAGGCCTGGCATTCCTCACATTCACAAGATGTCTTGTCAGAGGTGAAGGAAGGGTTTGGTAATCAGATAAATCTTTGCCGGGACCGAGGATTGAACCCCGGCCGCCAGCATAGAGGTCTGACACCTTACCCCTAGACCGCCAGATCACCGACCATTCCTTGTAACTTTCCTGAAAAATAATCACTGGGCCTACCTACTAAACTATTGTGTGACCGTTTCCGGCTGATCTTGCAGTTTGTTTGGAAGCATACACGTGTCATATTTTCTTGACTTGTTCCTTCTTGCTTATGTAGAACTACTTCTACACCATGTACTTTACTAAAAATGACTCCATTACCATACACTCACATAGAAAAACTATGTTAACGGTTACATTAAAACACAGCCGAGCTCAGTTCTAGATATATGTTTTTACACGCATGAAGACTGCGTACTAAGTCCAAAAATGCAGCGGTAGAATGTCATTGCTTATCCTTAGCTCAGTCCATTTTCAGATTGTGGGGGGAAGAGCTGTACACGACTTCACTCCAAGTTTTCAAGGAGCATTAAAATGGATTTACACATGAAGCTACGCTATACTATGCTGTGCCACGCTATAATATATTTTAAAATCGCTAGCCAAATATTTAAATGAACCAGTTCACACATCACGCTATGCTGTGCTATGTTACGCTATGCGAGTGAAATCGCAGACTTGGTGATTTTTACATCTCACTCGCACTACGTTTTGTGCCACACATGAGCACAACGGACAGTTACCCATCCTTTCACACCTAATCAGTGTGGCTGTGAAACGTGGGCTATCTTGAAGAACGTGTGTGTGTGGATTCCTTTTAGATATTTTGTGTTGTGTTGTTAAACTTATCATTCCAGAAAATGGTTAAATTCACCGAAAGTTAACCTCTTACAGCATATATCGTGTACCCATCTTAAGTTTCTTTGTCATATATCGGTGGTCTAGAGGTAAGGTGTCAGACTTCTGTGCTGGCGGCCGGGGTTCAATCCTCGGGCCCGGCACAGATTTATCTGATTACCAAACCCTTCCTTCACCTCTGACAAGACATCTTGTGAATGTGAGGAATGCCAGGCCTCCGCCGTGGTTCGGATTCCACGTTAAACTGTAGGTCCTCCATTTCATGTCACAATCATCCTACCATTACACATTAGCGCAAGTGCGTATAACCCGAACGGGTAGTAAGACACGGTGATAATAATAATAATAATAATAATAATTTGTCATCTATCAATGCTGCTGCTAACACCAACCCTTCCTCTTCCCCAATATGACTTCCAGAATAATCTTAACACTTTAGATTATCACCGATACACTTTAAATTACAAAAGGCCATGTTATCTCTAAGATTACAAAATACTCTACTAAAGCTTTCAAAGTATAGCGTAGTACAGCTCACTGTGTGAAACACAAGGTAAAACATTTTGTAAAGCACAGCGTAGTATAGCATAGCTTTACGTGTGAATCCAGCATTAGAATCCGAAGCTCATACAGGGTGTCTACCTGACCATAGTTTTGAAATTCCAGTATATTTCCAGTATTTTTATTTAAGAAATCCATTATATATTAAAGGCACTCAGAGACAAACAATCCCTATTTCAAAATGATAGAAAGTTAGGGTAGGACTAGACCTGTCATAGTTAAACATTTTTACATCAAGAATCAAGAGTATTGATGGATACGTTCTAGTATATACTAAGGATAGTACCCTAAAACCTACAGAGAATATTCATGGATTCAAGACTCAGATCATAATCATTTTTTTAAATATGTACTGAGTTTGAGTTATTTTTTAAAGGTATTAAAATAGTTAAATAGTTTCTTGTGGTTAAAACCTAATTAAGTTAATGATAGGAAAAACCTAACAACCAAACCCAAGATCATTTATTTACCATTTAATGCAACAAAATCAGAAGTGAAGGAAAAAATAATAATAATGCTGAAGTTATCCTATAGGTCCTAACAGATGGATTGAGCATGACTGTGGGAGAGAGACAACTAGCACTCTTGACAATTTTGTAGGAGAGAGGGGGGTTGAGTTATCAAGTTCAGGGAGGAGGGGTGTTGAGTCATCAAGTTCAGGGAGGAGGGGTGTTGAGTCATCAAGTTCAGGGAAGAGGGGGGTTGAGTCATCAAGTTCAGGGAGGAGGGGGGTTGAGTCATCAAGTTCAGAGGAGGAGGGGGTTGAGTCATCAAGTTCAGGGAGGAGGGGGATTGAGTCATCAAGTTCAGAGGAGGAGGGGGGTTGAGTCATCAAGTTCAGGGAGGAGGGGGGTTGAGTCATCAAGTTCAGGGAGGAGGGGGGTTGAGTCATCAAGTTCAGGGAGAAGGGGGGTTGAGTCATCAAGTTCAGGGAGGAGGGGGGTTGAGTCATCAAGTTCAGGGAGGAGGGGGGTTGAGTCATCAAGTTCAGGGAGGAGGGGGATTGAGTCATCAAGTTCAGGGGAGGAGGGGGGTTGAGTCATCAAGTTCAGGGAGGAGGGGGGTTGAGTCATCAAGTTCAGGGAGGAGGGGGGTTGAGTCATCAAGTTCAGGGAGGAGGGGGGTTGAGTCATCAAGTTCAGGGAGGAGGGGGGTTGAGTCATCAAGTTCAGGGAGGAGGGGGGTTGAGTCATCAAGTTCAGGGAGGAGGGGGGTTGAGTCATCAAGTTCAGGGAGGAGGGGGGTTGAGTCATCAAGTTCAGGGAGGAGGGGGGTTGAGTCATCAAGTTCAGGGAGGAGGGGGGTTGAGTCATCAAGTTCAGGGAGGAGGGGGGTTGAGTCATCAAGTTCAGGGAGGAGGGGGGTTGAGTCATCAAGTTCAGGGAGGAGGGGGGTTGAGTCATCAAGTTCAGGGAGGAGGGGGGTTGAGTCATCAAGTTCAGGGAGGAGGGGGGTTGAGTCATCAAGTTCAGAGGAGGAGGGGGTTGAGTCATCAAGTTCATGGAGGAGGGGGATTGAGCCATCAAGCTTTGTGAGTAGCCACCTCTAATGTAGGCCTTTAGTCTTGAGGATGGGGGAAAACAAGGGTGTGCTGAAAACAAGGGTGTGCTGAAATGGGATGTTTAGTAGTTATCATTAAATCAGTTTAAACTTATTATTTAAAAATATATAAATTATATCTTGAAATATATTGAACTTTATACCATAGGTTCATTTCATACTCAAACTACAAGTGTTTCATAAAATTGAAAGCTTAGGTAGACTCGTCAAAAAGCGTTCACAGTTACCCACATGGACCTTAAATTAAACTTTGAAGAGTTTTTATTACATAAGGTTTTTTATTTAACTGCTGAATAACTTTCTTTTTAATAGCCCTACCTACTAAATATTATTTTTAATATCATAACTAGACCGAACTATGTGAGTGTATTCCAAACTAATGTTAGTCCTCAAACATATTTTTAACTAAATTAATTTATAGCCAAGGTAGGCTTCTGTCAAATGATTTAAAATAAAAAATACCTTCAATTTCTTGACAAGACTTTCAATGGCTCTCTTAGCAAATCCTTCTGACTCGCCACCTTGTCGATGGCACATCAAACTGTGAACAATGCTCAAGCAAGCATCTGCAGATGTAGGAGCATTTGATGTCATTGCAGTCATGTCATAGGCTGGGGGAGGGAAGAAAGTGCATTCTTATTATAAGCTCATGCAGATGAATATGAATTGTATCAGGCCTAGTTTCTTTAGGTCAACAGACAGGAGTAATGTAAGGCAATCGCACCTAGAATCGTGAAAACTTCTATTATAAATTACATACCCTTTCAAAATTCTTCAAGAGTAAGAGATGGATCAAGATGAAAATAATGCACTAGTCTTGAAATACTTCTAAATAATTATATAATTTGAATAATTAAAAGTGACAAGTTTCCTTATTATTAAAGTATTTACTACATATCTCCACTAAGTTACACTTCGGAAATCTTCTAAATAACACGTTGTCCATGAAACTGTTACTGAAAAATCAAACCTTCAGAAGCTCCCACAGGGTGAGGGTTGTAGAGCTGAGCACCACCAGACAAGCCTACCATTCTTGGAGTCCAACAAATATTATTTATATGGTTTCACTATTCTAGCAACAACCTACATAACTAGTGTCAAGAACAAATTAAAAATTTTAAAAAATAGGTTAAAACGCAATCAATAATACAGTAAAAGTAAGTGAGAGTCAATAAATTCGCAAATCACAAATGTCATATATATTTTATTATGATCTTATGTATAGATTTTATGTTTGTCAAAGATAAAAATTAGTGCAGGAGATGACATAAAAGTCAAATAATTTTTCTTCATAGAGCAAGAAATATAATTTGGTGAAATAGCGTACCAAGGTATGTATAGGTGATATAAATAGGCATCATAGGCCTATTATATTAAATAAAAAACTAATAGGTCTAAAAGTAAAAGAAGTTGAAACATCACTATTTATTAAGTTTTAGAGGAACCGATTGAAATTTAAGTTAATCTTGAAGAAAGGGTCATTGAACTTTAATCTGTATTAAAATACATCGGATTACAACCATTATAGCAACACAATTAAGTTTTCAGATATCTGCATTGATGGCGGCACGGTCTAAAATCTAACTGGATATCTGGGGACAATGAGAAGTTGATTCGAGTCCAGGACAGGTACAGGGACGGTGGTGTTCATAAAAGGTTTTCTAGTCTCCCTTCATTCAAATACTGGTACACTTCCAAAATGATGCTTTCTTAATTCCTATAGAATTAGAATAACCAATCTATGTCTATCCCGAAGGGGAAATAAAACACGGTAAAATAATATTTAGAAAAAGAAAAGCATTTAAAAGGTTTATGAGTAATGAGTATAGTGACGGGTTGTAATGGCCACTTCTTCTCATAGCTACAGCCACAATATACTAAAAGAGGGTGGATGGAATCTAAGGAAATGATTACAACAAAATTAAACATTTACAAGTTAAAGAAATATTTGAATTATTTATTCAATGTATTAAGCAGAGGTAAGACAACAAATTACATGGCCCTACAAATCAAATTGAAGTGTGTTGGAAGCGTGCTGATAGTCAACATTAAACATAGAGTACACAGAATATGCTACAGAGAAATAATCTGTAATTCAACGAAAATTGTATTACATAAAATTATATCTTCAGTCCCAAAGATAAAATCACTTTAATAAATCATGTTCAACATTAAAGGTATTATTTATTCAGTTAAAATATCACATAATAATTCCATATCGTAATAATTGGCGCTCAATCACGGGGCTATAAATATCAATTATATCATCAAAATACCGTACCGTTTTAATTAGTGCTCGATCACGGGGCAATTATCAGCTAATTAAACGGTATCACTTCAACCGACACCCATCGCCGAAGTGCACGTTTTAATTGCCTCCCAACGCGAATCAATTAATTTTATAACCCTTTAATACATAGATAAGTTTATTTGCAGTTTGCATCACAACCAATATCTCCTCCTCTATAATGTTGTTTTCATTTATTTTATTTCAAAGGCACTTGAAGGATCTAATTTCCTAAACTTCATTTCTCCGATTGCTAAGGTTACATTTTCTTCTGGTATTCTCTTTATAAATTATAACCATGTATTTGGATTTAATTGATTTATTACCAAACACACTTTGGATTATTTTATCTTTTGTTACTGCAGCTACTGCTTTAAAAAATCTTCTTCTCTTTCTCTCTCTCTTATCACTACTATATCATTAACAAAACTAGTACTTTTATTTTAAAACCCGCTCAAAATCCTGTACCCATTGAGGAAATCCTTTTCAGTGCGTTTTCTAGAACTCGATTATAGAAATTGGGTGAAATACAGCCCCCTTGCCTAGCCTCTATATATATATATATATGTAAATATATACCTATTATATAATATATACATAATATATCTTTCAAATAGAAAATTCTCCGTTAAATTGGTCCAAAAATTATTTAAGTCATAGATACTAAAGCGTTCTGATAAAAAATGAGCAAGGCTCAAAATCCTTTAGTGACTATAAACAAATAACTTGTGGCGTTCCTCAAGGTTCAATCTTTGGACCCACTCTTTTCTTAGTTTATATAAATGATTTACACAAAATTAACTTGAACGGACACAGTGAGCCTTTTGCAGACGACACTTACCTATATTATGAGAACATTAATTTAAATGCTCTACTAAATAATGTTGAATCCGCAGTCCCTATTTTGATTGACTGGATTCATACCAATAAACTTTCTATTAATTAAAAGCAAAACTTATACTATTCTCAAAACCGAGCTATAAAAGAATAATAAAAAAGAAAATAATCATGGAAAATGAGAACGTGACTCAAGTTGGCCCGCCACATGGCTAAAAAATTTTTTTTGTCTAATCGTTTGTGCTCTATTTGTGCTCATATGTGCCCGAACATGAACATTTGTGCTGTGAAACTGGCCAATTTAAAAAATATTTAATGTGGTGGGCCAACTTGAGCTCAAGCTAGCCCACCACATATTGCAAAACACAACATAACAAAATTTATTTAAGTCAATCCATTGTGCTCCGTTTGTGCTCATATGTGCCCAAAAATGAACATTTATGCTTTAAAATTAGAAAATCTAGAGAACATTCAATGTGGTGGGCTAACTTGAACATTCCCTATATCATAACCTGTAGAAAAATTGAGTTCAATCTGGCCCGCCACATTTTTAAATATCAATGTAACGAAATTCTGTTTCCACCATTCGTTTAAGCTTCGTTTGTGCTCATATGTGCCTGAAAATGAATATTTGTGCTCTAAAATTAGGCATGCTATATAACATTTAATGTGGTGGGCTAGTTTGAGCCTTCCCTAAACCATAACATGTAGAAAAATTGAGTTCAAGCTGGCCCGCCACTTTTTTAAATAACAATGTAACAAAATTCTGTTTTCACCATTAGATTAATCTTCGCTTGTACTCATATGTGCCCAAAAATGAATATTTGTGCTCTAAAATTAGGAATGCTATATAACTTTTAATGTGGCGGGCTAAGTTGAGCCTTCCCTATACCATAACATGTAGAAAAATTGAGTTCAAGTTGGCCCGCCACATTTTGAGATATCAATGTAACAAAATTCTGTTTTCACCACTCGTTTTTATTTCGTTTGTGCTCATATATGCCTGAACATGGACGTAAGTGCTGTGAGCCTGGGCCTTTTATATAATATTTATTGAAGGCAATTCAACTAGAGCTCAAGCTAGCCCGCCACATATTGAAAACAAAACATAACAAAGTTTTGTTTTCGCCATTATTTTGTGCTTAGTTTGTGCTCATATGTGCCCGAAAATGAACATTTGTGCTCTAAAATTAGGGATACTATATAACATTAAGTGTGGCGGGCTAAGTTGAGACTTTTCTATATCATAACCTGTAAAAAAATCGAGTACAAGCTGGCTTGCAACACTTTGAAGTATAGATGTAACAAAATTCTGTTTTCACCATTTGTTTGTTCTTGGTTTGTGCTCATATGTGCCTGAACATGAACTTTAGTGCTGTGAACCTAGGCCATTTAGATATAATTTAATCAAGGTGATCCAACTAGAGATCAAAGTAGCCCACCACATATTGAAAACAAAACATAACAAAATTCTGTTTTCAACATTCATTTGTGCTAATATTTGCCCAAACAAAAACATTTTTCTAAAAAGTTAAGGGTTTTATAGACTATTTCATGTGGTAAAGCATTATTGTGTTGATTCACAAACCAATACAGTAACAAAAATTGTGGCGGGCCAACTTGAGCTCAAGCTAGCCCGCCATATATTGAAAAACACAACATAACAAAATTTATTTAAGTCAATCCATTGTGCTACGTTTGTGCTCATATGTGCTCGAAAATGAACATTTGTGCTTTAAAGTTAGAAAATCTAGAACATATTTAATGTGGCGGGCTAATTTGAGCATTCCCTATATCATAACCTGTAGAAAAATTGAGTTCAAGCTGGCCCGCCCCAATTTGAGATATCAATGTAACAAAATTTGATTAGTTTTGAAACATTATCATAAGTCTAAAATAAATTATTCGATTCAGATCTGATCTTACTCCTTATAAAACAATTTGATTCAGTTTTTACAAGCAGATGATGATTCGACAAAGTTTCGATTAGATAAAACAGATTTAGCATTAGGTTCGGATTAGATTCTAATTTTTTTTAAACATAAGTTACGATTCAGATTTTAGTAAATTATTCAGGATTCGGATTCGATTAGAAATTTAAAATGATGGATTCACACAGGTTAGATTATTATTAGTTACTGTATTGGTTTGTGAATCAACACAATAATGCTTTACCACATGAAATAGTCTATAAAACCCTTAACTTTTTAGAAAAATGTTTTTGTTTGGGCAAATATTAGCACAAATGAATGTTGAAAACAGAATTTTGTTATGTTTTGTTTTCAATATGTGGTGGGCTACTTTGATCTCTAGTTGGATCACCTTGATTAAATTATATCTAAATGGCCTAGGTTCACAGCACTAAAGTTCATGTTCAGGCACATATGAGCACAAACCAAGAACAAACAAATGGTGAAAACAGAATTTTGTTACATCTATACTTCAAAGTGTTGCAAGCCAGCTTGTACTCGATTTTTTTACAGGTTATGATATAGAAAAGTCTCAACTTAGCCCGCCACACTTAATGTTATATAGTATCCCTAATTTTAGAGCACAAATGTTCATTTTCGGGCACATATGAGCACAAACTAAGCACAAAATAATGGCGAAAACAAAACTTTGTTATGTTTTGTTTTCAATATGTGGCGGGCTAGCTTGAGCTCTAGTTGAATTGCCTTCAATAAATATTATATAAAAGGCCCAGGCTCACAGCACTTACGTCCATGTTCAGGCATATATGAGCACAAACGAAATAAAAACGAGTGGTGAAAACAGAATTTTGTTACATTGATATCTCAAAATGTGGCGGGCCAACTTGAACTCAATTTTTCTACATGTTATGGTATAGGGAAGGCTCAACTTAGCCCGCCACATTAAAAGTTATATAGCATTCCTAATTTTAGAGCACAAATATTCATTTTTGGGCACATATGAGTACAAGCGAAGATTAATCTAATGGTGAAAACAGAATTTTGTTACATTGTTATTTAAAAAAGTGGCGGGCCAGCTTGAACTCAATTTTTCTACATGTTATGGTTTAGGGAAGGCTCAAACTAGCCCACCACATTAAATGTTATATAGCATGCCTAATTTTAGAGCACAAATATTCATTTTCAGGCACATATGAGCACAAACGAAGCTTAAACGAATGGTGGAAACAGAATTTCGTTACATTGATATTTAAAAATGTGGCGGGCCAGATTGAACTCAATTTTTCTACAGGTTATGATATAGGGAATGTTCAAGTTAGCCCACCACATTGAATGTTCTCTAGATTTTCTAATTTTAAAGCATAAATGTTCATTTTTGGGCACATATGAGCACAAACGGAGCACAATGGATTGACTTAAATAAATTTTGTTATGTTGTGTTTTGCAATATGTGGCGGGCTAGTTTGAACTCGAGTTGGCCCGCCACATTAAATATTTTTTAAATTTGCCAGTTTCACAGCACAAATGTTTATGTTCGGGCACATAGGAGCACAAATAGAGCACAAACGATTAGACAAAAAAAATATTCAGTGATATGGCGGGCCAACTTGAGTCACGTAAAATGAGACACTGGAATATGTAGACTCTCTCACTTATCTGGGCCTAACTATTGACAAGCACCTATTATGGGACAGACACATAAATAATATAACAAAATAACTTATTCCCATTGCAGGTGCTTTAAGCCGTTGTGCCTATGCTTTAACTAATCCAGTGAAAATAACTCTTTATTTTTCTTTGGTACACTCACATCTTTTATATATATATATATAATTAATTAATATTTGGGGTTTTGCAACCAAATTAAGACTTAAAATAATACTAACCGCACTCCAAAATAGAATTATTAGATCACTATATCAATTACCTGTCAGAGAATATAGTGTACTATTGATTATAAACTGACCAAATTTCTATCGACCTTGAAGCTCCTGATAGTGGCGAGTAGCGAGATCTATCGGACAAAATTTAAATTAAGGAGTAGTTCCGGAATAGGTGATGATCTGGATGAGAATTAGTGGAACTAAAGTTTTTAATAATCTTTTATAAATGATTAATTCAATCTTTGCTAAGTAATTAAATCTTTTGTACCTTTTTTATGTATGTAATTTTACCTTATTTTTTTATATCTTGTATTTTAAAAATGTCAAGTCTTCACCTATAATGCCATTGGTCCTTTCTTTTTTATCTTGCGAACTTGTCACTGATTGGCCTTACCAAAAATCACGATTTCCTATTCAGGGAGATTACGCCGTGAACTCTTCATTCTCTCTTTGGATTCAATTAACGTGAGACATAATATTTTGTTTTCTTCCTTCTTTTTAAATTTAGCATGTAGTCTTTTTCCTTTTTGTTTATTTCTTGTTTTAGTAGTATGAGGTAAAGTTTCCGTGTAGTTATTTTGTCTAGTTATAACCGTTTAGGTTTTTATTATTATGTAATTTTTTGTATAGTAATGTAACGAAAAATTGGTCAACCATGAGACCTGTTTTTTTTATGTTATGGTTTTGTATCAATCGGCATCCTATAGACCACGCGATTTAAAATGTAATCAAACAGGGAATTAGATATGATGGTTGAAGACTATTTTCTTTGTCTTTATTAATATTATTTTGTATCTCTGGTCTTCTACTGGAGACATCTCTTATAAATCCTTTTAACAAATCGGTAATGTATTAAATGTAAATCTGTTCTCCTTTGCCTTAAATTAACCTTATATAATGTTTTAATTTTTTGTCTCTTAATAAATACTAAAGTCCTTTTTCTAACTGGATTATTATTTAGAGATCCCTGTGGGAAACTACGTGTTTTATGTAACCCTCTTAACCTCCTTTTGTTTTGATTAATTATCGACTTATGCTCTCTTTTAGTCTTGGCTAAGTTGAATAAGGAGGAAAGATATATATATAAATTACTTTTCACTAAACTCAATAAGTGTTACTGGTTACCTTTCAAAAGAGGCGATCGGTACAATAGAACTACTGAAATTTATAAATATCTGGATTTAATGACTCTAGATAAACTGATTATCTCCCAAAGAGGCATTCTTGCTTACAGAATAATTAAAAATAAATTTAAAAGTACCCACACTTTATAATTCACCCATTCAGGTCATCATACTAGAGGCTCACTTAAAATATATCATGAATCTTTTAACACTGTAAACTACGGAACAAATTCAACTTTAAATAACATGAATATAGTATATATGCAATTCCAATAGATATCACTGGTCTACTGAATTGATTTTTTTTTTAAATATTATAAAAATGTTTGTCAGTAAACAACTTTAAACTTAAAATACCAAAATTATATACACTTATTGACTACCTTTTCTATATTTATGATTAACATAGGTCTTCAATACTATAAAGTTACCTTATGTAAGTCTTATCTTAATTACTTGCTTTCAATCGCAATTATTCTAATAAATTCATCTTCTCTGTTAACATTTAAGAATTTCTTATTATTTTTTCCTGTATATACCTGCATGTATTGTTTATTTTTGTAATAATGTTTCTGCAACTTTTAACTTTTGCTTCTACCTCAATGTACTTTCTTATTAATTATTTGCTACTATTATTTTTTTCTCATTTTTTATATGCTTATTTTTATTTTGTTTTTATCTTACAGTTATTGATAAAATGTACTAATAAATATTATCACACGTTTTTTAAAACTTTCAAAATTATCTTATCAGTAATATTGTACTCATACTGCTGTCTTTCATGTTTTGTGTATTCATCTAAAAAATTCTTTTTGATATTGTTTAACTTTATTTCATATTAAAATGTTCATAATGTATTATTAATTTGTTAAATTTAAACTTATGTAAAACTTCAAATTCTGTAAAACCATAATCCTAGAAGTGAGCTAATGCTCATTGGATCATGTAAGTAATTTATTGAATTAATAATAATAATATATAATATATAAATATATATATATATATATATATATAAATACTAAAATACCACCAAATTCTTTGAGCTTAAGGACCATAGCTAATACTACCACAGTTTAATAAAAATGTATATCTAAAATAATAGGGTATTTAATTTTAGTTTAACATAGGATCTCAAAGATTTGGAAACCAACTAAATACTTATCTATATTTAAATATTTCACCTTAAAAATTGAATATTAAATTTAATTACATTATATATAATATATTATAACGTGCCTAATATACTGCGGACAAAACTTTGTAAGGTCACTGATTTTATCTGGGTGTTCGATAGCCAACACTACTAGAGCACTACCGGGCCACCGTAGGGACTTACATGGTTAGGATGAACACCAAGTGGTAGGAGTTGGAATGGATGGTTCGTGGGGAATGAGACTTCCGAGTTAGTCCAATAAGATATATTTATCAATCTAGTCAGATGCTCCCTTCAATGGGGTGAGCCCCCAGATCACATTTTATATCGTCCTTAAGTCAGACGTGCTAGATACCACCACACATGTACTCAGCATGGCTTCCAACATTCAACAATAATGTGTTATTCTCACACACAAAACTTGCTGATCTCGATGTTAACCAACCAGGAAGGTCCATCGGTAGCACCGCGCTCGCTCGTCAACTTGATGCAAGCTATATGAGCTATTTGCCATTCTCAGCAGGATGGCAACCCAATACGCTTGACTTACAAGGAAATTTAAAGTCTGTTCAGCGTAGGAATTGTTTTCTGAAAGGTCTTTTTTCCTACAAGAAATCTATTAACTAGTAGGATTTTGGTAGGAAAAAAGACCTTTCAGAGAGTAATTCCTACCGTGAATGGAGTTTACAATCGTGGGTTAACTTCCTGCTGGAATAAGCCTTAAAATAACTATGATCTTACAATATACCGTATATAAAAAAAGTAAATTTAAAATATGAAAATTGAAATAACAATAAACATTCATTACTAACTTTGTACATACTAGTTTTTCCACATTCATTTCTTATATATCTTATACCAACCGCATTCACCTTACTCTTGTGTTTCTCATGACAAACCCATTCTTCATATCCTTAAAACAATGCTGCCGTCAACACACTTTTATATAGTGCCATCTTTGAATCTTTAGATACTACTTCAGTCTTTGCAATAGTCTACATACATCCAACTACTCCCCAAGATTCATTCACCTATCTATTAATTTTACCATTTAGTATTCTTCCATTTTTACAGATCATTTTGCCCATACACACACAATAATTGTCTTGTTCTAACAATTTTTCATTCACACTGTAGCATTAGCCACAAGTCAGCGATACCTAAGTCAATAAAAAACAGACTTACTCAATTGCACGGACACCAACTGTTGTTGGCCTGACTAAGCACTCGATTCACCCCGCCGCTACACACACGCCCTACCGGCGCCAATTCGACTCTCAGTTACAGAAAATTCCCAGACCAAAGACCTTCAGAAGAAAAGAAGTTACTCTTTGGCCAGTGCCCAATTTTGTTCTTCTCCATTCTCGAAGCGTGTGGAATCTCCCCCCCCTATTTATTTTCTTTGCTTTTCCTCCCCTCGTAATTCCGTGTTCTGTGGACTATGCTAAAATCATATAAAAGAGTGGTCATGCGAGTGGAGAAGCACTCTTGGACTGGCTTCGATAATCACAGGGGGGAGTTAAGGCTTCGGAGATTAATAACAAATGTAAGCAACATTCTTTTTTCGCATGTAACCTTTTCTTTTGTTTCAAAATTCCTTTTTGGCTTAATGAGCTTTTATTTTTCTTGTAACGTATTAAAAGCAGGAGTCTGGTAGAAAATGACTAAGCTGTGTTTATTTTTATAATGAAGAATAGCTAAGCCCCCTTGGCGCATTTAATATTATCTTATATTCGCCAGTTTTGTGAAATTCCAATGTCTATATATTCGCTCTAATGATACAACTTGGAAACCTTCTGGACTTAAAATTTGCCTTAGAGTTAAACTTGGTTCGCAATGTAATGAACTTGATTTATTGATCTATGACTAGAAAATAGCGCTAGTGATGTTGTTAATAATAATATTTTCTTTCGGACTTAAATTTATCAAAATGTAATGAACTTAAGTTATTGAACTCTGACTAGAAAATAGCGCTAGTGATGTTATTAACACCAATATTTACTTATGAACTTAATTTATTGGGAGCCATCAGTGCTAGTGATGTTATTAACACCAATATTTTCTTATGAACTTAATTTATTGGGAGCCATCAGTGCTAGTGATGTTATTAACACCAATATTTACTTATGAACTTAATTTATTGGGAGCCATCAGTGCTAGTGATGTTATTAACACCAATATTTACTTATGAACTTAATTTATTGGGAGCCATCAGTGCTAGTGATGTTATTAACACCAATATTTACTTATGAACTTAATTTATTGGGAGCCATCAGCGCTAGTGTAGAGGTTATTGATAACCAACCTAGTAACTTTGATTATTGACGGTAGTATTTTGGGCGTTGACAACTAAAATGTGGATTGCTCAACTTTATAATCAATATAAAAAAATAGTTTTATGTCTAGGGTTAACCGACTTCAGTCATATTTTTCTTTTTGTCGGGATGGAGAGATGTAAAAATAATGATATAAATAAATTTGATTTGTATGTAAAGAACATGAGTATTTCGCGGAGATCTAATTCATGAGCTTTGAATTGTTCTTTCCTGGCTAACGAATATGCATTTAACATGTGTTTTTGCTAACGTAAGCTAGTGATGGTGGTCACTAAAATATTTAATGCGCTCTCCTATTGAAACTTCGCTATTGTGATCGCAAAATATTTTATAGATTATTTATCCCCTTTTGGGTATTTTTCATATTAATTGTTGTTCATATCTTTTTAAAATATGTAATAAACAATCCATTTTGTGGATACTTTTTTATTTACTCTATTATCCTCTACTTATTTATCCTTAGGTGTAACGCTATCCCACTTCTAAAATATTTGTCTGGTAATTGAATTAGGGGAATGTTTTAATATTTATATATTGTTACGGCTGACCTGGGGGGAGGGGGGGGTTCCGCAATTGTTTCAAATTGCGTGCTCTAGGTATTATTTTCTTGCCCAGGTTTTTTTCTATATTCTTTACTCACTAAGCTCACTCTTTCTTTTTGTTGACTTTTTTATTTAATCCCTACTAGAAAGGTTTTAGGGTTAGGGATAGGGTTCAACACTAACCTGAAAATTATTTGCTAATATGTCCTTGTAAAGAAACAACTAACACCTCAGTTTAGGAAATATTAAAACAAAGATTCATTTTGTCCGTCACCACATTCAAACGATTTAATGCATAAAAGCTACTTTCATTCCCAGCCATAAGTATGTTATAATCTACGTATAGCAGCACCCTCACATTCACATTGTCCATTTGTACACCAACGGCGTCCTCACAAGAATCCAACATACACTTATCCATTAATACATTACTTACACAATCTTGTCTAACACTCTGTTCAAATGTCAAACTATTCGTTTAATCTTCCATCCACCCTAACGCACGGATCATTTCTTCCATACACCATCATAATTGAATCTACTAACCTTGTGTCACACACAAAACTCTCTCAGATTATTCCATAACATACTCCTATTCACACGATCGTACGCTTTCTCCAGATCAATACATGCACAATACACTTTCTTCCTTACTGTCATATAATTTTCACTCCCTTGTTGCAATGAAACCACATTGCACATCCTAAATCTTGTCCGCAATTTTTTCACAAGCCCTCTGAATTTAGACTCTCCCAAAAACTTTGCCTGGAATACTCAACAAACTAATTACCCTATTTTTTTTTTTTACATTCACTCTTACGGCCATGCCCTCACACATAAGCATTTTTTATTTTACCTGTGATCT